>JAFMSR010000002.1:20128584-20346084 GCA_022818135.1 Saxidomus purpurata | reverse complement strand
TCGGCCTAATGCAACAAAACTTTCTGAATATACAGTATTTTAATTACCTAGAACTAAATGACACAGGACTTAACACCATCCTAAAGTAGAACCTTTCCCTTGAGTTGTCTATAACAAAAAGCCAACAAAATGTAGAAATTCATGCTATATATCATACCTGGTGGTCCCCCTGGGGGTAATCTTGGTGGCATTCTCACATTTGGAGGGAGACCTGGTGGCGGCCCTGGAGGCATGCCTTGGGGTCTGCCTGGAGGTGGCCCTGGTCGCATCATTCTTGGAGGACCCCCTGGGGGACCAGGAAGGGCACCTCTTAGAGGTGGGGGCCTCATCATCATTGGTGGTGCTCCTGGTGGAGGACCTAGAAAGCAAGATTTTATGAGATAAGTTAGTTTAAGATTTAAAGTCTATAAACTGAATAAAAGAAAGGATAAGCCCTTAAAACAGATGTTGACACAACTGCTTCTATTGTTGTACTTATGCAGCTGAAAGTTTTTCTGTCTTCGTGTGACATATAAGGTCTTGATCTACATTTATACTAAGGAAGTAAGAAGAAAACAAGACAAAACACTTGGAATTATTTTATGAACCATATATTGTTAAAAGAAATGTCTTGATGATAATCAGTCATTGCATTACCTCAATTTTCTATTTTAAGGGTAACATTTAGTTTTCAGCAATACTTGTAGCCTTTGTTTTTTTTTTCAACGCATACATACTGTAAGTGTATTAATATTAGCAGAGTACTAATTTTCACGCTATTAGCGGGATTGGGTGTGCGCTAATTCATGCCCAGCGCTAATATTTGACCAAAATGGAAGGCTTTCCCAATGATAAAATAACATTCATCGTATTGAAAATACCATAATTACTATTCAACAGAACATAGATAAACACATGATACTGAGACTGTGAATATTATTGCATTCATTCACTAATATTTTGCAGAAAGTTTTGAATAGAAATATCAAAGATGTATCAAACTTTAATGCAAAAGTTAAATGTTTGTGTAAATTAATATGCATCTTCGCCATTGTCCGTAAACATCGTATATAACACATTCGGAGAAGATCGCCAGTTTGTCTGGTCGTGCTAATTACAATGTCATCACAACAAAGGCATTTCATTGCTGTCAAAACAAACAATTATCACCATCTGTAGATTCTACTGTATATACAATAATTATACAGATGAATGTGAATGAACAAATTCAGATTTTATGTCCTATTTTAAACGTAGATCTGTTTATTTGCGTGTCTTGCCAATTTCTTACTTTAGCGCTGCTGATGTTGTGCTAATTCAAGTACGCACTAATTAATCGAAACCACTCAATTCATGGAGTTTGCGCTAAAATTTAGCTGTGCTATTGTAAGTACACTTACTGTAACCACTTTATTTGAATAATCTAGAGAGCTATAAGTTTTATCTTTACCTGGAGGTAAACCAGGTGGTAGTCCACTTGGGGCCCCAGGTGGAGGACCAGGGGGTGCTGCAGGTTTTACTGGGGCTGCTACAGGTATTGGAACATCTTCTATCTTTTCTACTGGTTGATCTACTCTCCTGTCTTCATCATCACTGTCATCACGGTGTGATGCAAATGTCTCTTCTTCACTGTCACTGCTACTATCACTATCCTGAAAGCAGTACAAATCACTCTAATTATATAACAAATTCTACAGAACCTATATACAATATAAACCATTTTTTAATTTCCATTTACAGTCATACAGAATATAACCCATACAGAAAAGCTGTAAATGAAAACTGATCAGTACCAAATTACACTTCAGTCCATCTTTCAAATACAGTTGCCCTCTACCAAACTGTGCAGACAGATAGCAAAAACTCATATGGTTTGCAGATTTTTTTCCATTTCATAGAATAGTAAACAGATAATATCTAAATAATGGTAAATAGCAAAATTTCTCAAAATTTAAGTCTTCATTTTTTAAAGTTGACTTATTTCATCCAACAAAATTTGTTATAGCAAAAACGATAGTATGTTAATCTGTAACTACAGTTTACTAAACAAAACCCAGTAACCATACTACATACTCTGTCTTTTCTGTCTCTGTCTCTCCTCCTGTAGTCAATATCCTCGTCTTCAGAGTCGGAGCTTGATGAGCTGTCCCTCCCCTCCCTGTCCTCTTCCTTCGGTGCTTCCTGCCCAGCCATCTCTAACATTCTCTTCTGTAGTGATGTTACAGGTGGCTTCTTCAGCAGGCCAAACTTCAGTCTCGTATCTTTCTCCTCTAACTCAGGGTCTCTTGTGTCATCATCAATGAATCTGATTTTTTTCTTCTTTTCTTTTTCTACAGGAAGAAGACATAATACATTTCATGTATTTCCTTCACATAACCAAGCACAACTGTACTCAACTGATCAGTAAGGTAGGGCAGTATCACCATCATTAAATTTCATATTAAGGTTGTCCCTTTTCCATAATTCTGTGCAACTCTTTTAAGTGCCAAACTGTCACAAAATACGCCCGTCAAGGAGGCATAACTCAGTATCTGGCAGTTCATTTGTTTTGTAAAACCTGCTAGAACTATAGAGCAGACAAGGCTAATTCACCTGTTTGAACTATGAGCTGAGAAGGCTAATTTCATAATTTTCGATAATTCAAGGGCAACAAGAGCACTGTAATCAAGAGCAAATGCAGAGCAATATCCACACAGTTATATGACGCTTGAACCTTAAGGTGACCTTGACCTTGAAGTCAGCCATCCGGAACATGGCTTCGCACATCGTCTCAATGTGGTAAACAATTGTGTCAGGTTTCTTTGAAATCCTTCACGGGGTTCAAGAGTTACAGAGCGGAAGGGAAAAAAAGTTCGATATCCTTCACGTCTGGTTCTTCACGGGGTTCAAGAGTTACAGAGCGGAAGGGAAACAAAATCATATGACCTTTGACCCCTAAGTATGACCTTGACCTTGAATCCAGCCATCCGGAACATTGCTTCTGCACGTCGTCTCAGTCTGGTTAACATTTGTGTCAGGTTTCTTCGAAATCCTTCAAGGGGTTCAAGAGTAACAGAGCGGAAGAGAAATTGCTAACGGACAGACGGACACCGAGGCGATAACATAATACGTCCCCTTCGGGCGTATAAAAACTGAAGCCTAGCAATTTAAATAAATCACATTTAAAAATCTAGATGCTTAAATTTTAACAGAAAGCTTCATTTAATAAAGCTTACATTGATACTGACAAATTTTTTTCATTTCTATAGCAAGAATGTAAAACATTTGTATAAAGCTAAAAGAAATGACTGGGAAAATATTCAATCAAGTGAGGTAAAACTTCAGTATCACCTGTGAACTCTGGGGGTGGGGGTTCTGTTTCCATCTCCTCTGGATGATGGTCTACTTCTACAGTGCCTAACACCTCTTCTACTCCTGCAAAACATACATATGGCACATACTGATATCTTAGTTTAGAGTATTTTAATTAAACAGGTGCTAAATAACATTTTCTTATTTTATGTACTTCTCATTCTGTAAATGCATTCTAGATCCATTTTCTTAAAACAGGATTCTTACTTACATAACTGCAGTTTGTAAAGTGTATCCTTTCTCAGAATTAGCATTTAACATGCCATTTATTATTTAAAAAGAAGCCTCTTTAAAAAGCCTTTTAATTCACACAAAACATTAAAAAACTTTCTTCAGTTAAGAAGTTTATATTTAAATTAACTTCATCAAAAGAACTTTACTCTTTATAGTTTACAATCACAGACAGAACTAAAGGCCAACCAAATAATAACCACAGAAGGGCCTCACCTGTAGCTGGATCATATTCTTCCTCTTCAGGTTCACTGTCACTTAGTTCTGGAGGAGGCCCTGGTGGAGGACCTGGAGCTCTCTTTTTCTTCCTTTCAGATTGTGAATTGATTAAATGGGATTCACTAAAAAATAGAAATACTGGTAAAACATTTGTAAAGTGTGTCCAGAATAGGAAAGCAAAAGCTTGAAACCCATGTGTGTTAGTAAATTTTGAAATTTCATGTCCGAATATAAGCTTTTGCCTTCCTATAATGGAATATGACCTTAAAAACTAAATGATCTTGTTCTTGAAACCAAAACACTATTCATGTCTTAAGTAAGGACCCTCAAACTACCTGTTAAATAATTCCCATTCGGTGTTAATGTTAAACTGAAAGCCGATTCCAAGTCATTCTGGTACTGTGGCAGTAATTGGCATTATCGCTAGTTATCACTTTTAACCCAACTTGCATGTTCCTAGATTTCTACCTAGTAATTACTTGCTTTCTAAAACTTTGACAAAATTGAGCATTCCCATAGGGTACAGCAAAAGGGTCTTTAACAATGGCCGCTAAGACAGCTACGGTAGTATGACAGAATTTTTGTGGTGCTTAAAAGATCGAACTCCTAACCTTAGATGTGTGTAATGAAGCCATCCTTACTTAAGCAGTCACACTTTGGCAACATAATTAGCACCTATGTAAAAATGAATGCCCTAAGGCATGTAAGCTTATATACTTTCCTGTATGCTGAATGTTTCTTCAGAATGCCTTTCTGTGGTAAGGGGATATCGCTTGGTAGCGGAATAGCAGAAGGGGCTGAAACAATAATTTGAAAAAGATGAACATCTGAAATGTGCAGTTAGTTTTGAAGTTTTACCTTATATCAAACATTCAGTCATATAATATAACTTGTATGCAGTAGCTTTCACACTGATCCAGCCCTCTGCATTTTACATTCTTCTCACGCAAATAATTTCAGGCATGTTGAGTTTCTTTTTGAACATCCAAAATACTCCATAAAGTCATCTCTCCATAAAGTCATACCTTGCCATGGCCTTTTCTTTTCAACATGGTAAATCAACAAAATTTAAACAGAATCCGGTTTTTTTCTTGTCATCAATATAAATGGTCAATAGTGTCTGATATTTTTTTCCATTGTTTTGTAGTTTTTTAAAAGATTACCAAACCATTTTGAAGTCAGTTTCCTGAAAATATTTAATGCATACATTAAAACTCTCACTTTTATTTAGTCTCACTTACCTGGTTCTGCAGGCATATCTGGTAACGGAATTTCATTTAACTGTACACGCTCTGCTATCTTAACTTGGTCTGTAACATAAAACAACAAGATGTCAATGAAATTAAGTAACAAACTCACACAATCAACTTAAAATCTGAACAGTGCAAGTAATGCATCTTCCAACAACACAAACTTGTTATACTGTTAAAGCCAGCCCAAATAGCTCCTCTTCAAATGTTATGGTCTCCACTCAGTCCTTCTGGGAAGAAGTTACTTCTTGTATGGTTACTAGACTTCATTGTGAGCATTATGATAACCAAAGTGTCTACAAAGTGTAATAACAGTACCAAGAATAGTTTACATTTCATTTTGATCAGCAACATTGCTCTCTTGAAATCCTGGTTTGGGTTATGTTACTGAGTAAGTTTATACAATTTGTATTATCTTATCTAATATAGATCATTCTTCAGATAAAAAGCATGATTATATGAATCATAAGGACTGTGGACCTCTGTGACCTAGTGGTTATGATATAACCTTCACTTGTTAAAGGTCAAGGGTTAAATCCTTAGTTATGGTACACAAGATCTGCCTCTGGGGAAGAGACCCAGTGCTACACATGCCTCACTCGAACCAGCTGTAGATTGTTATAGAAACACCTACTGGCTATTTCCCTCATGTATCGGAGTACTTTAGTGAAGTAAAATAATATGATGGTATAGTACTAGTACATGTGTACTTACCATAGAGCACCTGCAGCCTGTCTCTCTTCTTCTCATATTCTATTTCTGCTTTCCTCAATTCTTTTGCATAATCAAGATTTTCTTTTTCCTATCAAATATTAAACATGTCTTGCTTTTCAACACATTTAAGCAGCAGGGATAACAAAAGATAATTTTTCCATTTGGCGAAAAAATAACAACTGTCCACAGTGCAATTTATATGTCTCATGAATGAACATTTCTCATTCATAAGTATCATGTACAGACATTTTTCATGTTGTCTCATATACAGACTAATGTAGACATTTTCCACATATCTGATTCTCATGTACAAACATTTCTTATACTGCAAGAAGTGTGATGAGTCAATGAAAATATAAAATGTTTTATTAACTTTCCACTTAAGCCTTTATTTCATTTTTAACTTTACTGAGATGAAAATTTCTGTAGTTCTGAGAATTGCACTTCAAAACTAATTTAAAACACTTACATATAATCTCATGACTCTAGTAAATGTCTCTTTCAGTTTCTTTCTTTTATCTTTCAGCACTTTCTCATTTAGTTTGGGTGCTTCCATTGGATTAAACTCTGAAATATAAAATTGGTATCTTTTTTTCAAAATGAATTTCAGTGTTACTTTCATAATCACTGATACAAATTTCTAGCCTAAGGAATTATGAGGCTGTTATACAAGTTATCCCCACAAGTTATCCAGAAAAACAATAATATAATTATACACATGTTCCCCTTTTTAATTTCTTGCAGTACATTTTTAACAGCCACATTACGCCTGTTCCGTGGTATAAATATCTGCAATTCAAAGCCTGGTGCCTATTCAAGTACTAGTAACTGAAATTTATCTCAGTAGTGAATACCCATGTATACTATCTGATGTAGTGTGTTCACATGTTCTAACAGTAACTGTAAGCTATGTCTTGTCTCATGAAGTTCTGTTCTGTTCAGTGCTAATCTTCCAGTCCCACTGATACATACATTGTATATTCAGACTGGTAATGAGATACTGTTCTACAAAATTCAGTTACATTATATATTGTATGAATGGTTGGTTATCAGGGACATTTCTTGAGAACTTACCCATCTGGTCAATGATTTCCATTTCTTCTAACAGTTTAAGTGGATCCTTGCCCTTTAATACAGCTGTACGTACCATCATACGCTGCTTCTTGTTCTGTAATCATCAATAATAATGAGCACTACATAACTACTAACTGTGAAACTACATTCCAAACACACCAAACAACCACTCCCAACAGCAACTACCGCCATAAAAAAGCCACACATTTTCTTTACTACTTATGTCAATTATAATTATAAGGAATCAACCTCTCCAAAACAACACCTCTCTACAGCACACACATATCTGTGTTCCAAATGGTGAACCTCCTGAGAGGTTGCACTGTATGTACCAATACGGTAAAAGTGATTGTAAATTACAGAAAAGTTAGGTGTTAAAGGTAATTTACTATCACTACCATAAAGCATTCTATGGAGTAAACAGACAAAATACACCTTTTTGGAGCCTTTTCGAGTAAAGTAATTTGGGTTTAAAAATGGACATGCAAAATGTTCCTAGTATTACTAAGGTGGTCAGTAACAGTCACCAGGATATTTCAGAATATTACAAGATTATTAGGAAATAAATTTCGAGGATCTAGGTTTTAAGTTGGGGAACATTTTCCAACCATTTTGTTGATGCTTCGTCTACTTGTATGAGACCAGTTTCCGACAAAAAATTGAGGTTTCCTGTGTATCTTTTTTAAAATATGTTTTGTAAGCAAAAAGCATCTACGCATTTACAAACGTAAGTCTATCCCCTTTTCAATGATGTAAACAAGACTAGTGTCTTTTGCGCATGCGTATCAAAATTTTGGCTCCGAAAGGACAGCCTAATTAATGTTAATAAGTTGATGCACAGTCCCAGTTTCCGACAATATTTTATCCTGAACAGTTTTTGAATCATAAATGATTTAAATCTGCGATAACTTTTATTTTCTAAAGTGTAAATTCCTTTCTCTGCCTTTACGACGCTCCGAACAATCCGTTCCATGCCATTTCATTTCGTACATCACTGTTCACAACACTTCAACTGTGCTATGTTTTGCAAGCAATTTTTGTTTATCAGCACAGTTTGACTTAAAAAAAAGTAAATTGATATCAGGTTTAAATGAAAAATAAGCATTTCAGGAGTTTTAGAAGTTTGTCTAGTTTTTCGTTACCAAGGGGGGAAACTGCCATTCAGAAATTAGAGTGGGCACACTTTCCAGTTATCCCCTGCACATGCGCAAATCCCTCACATGTTGACATGTAACCAATTTCAGTGACAGAGATAAAATGTAGAATTTCTTTGTAAGTACTTATCTTTAGAAAATGAAATTTCGTTTGCTGCTTGTTTGGATGATAATGTTCGAAACTATATAGTATTCCCATTCTGAAGAGTTACGCGAAAGCTATGATAACGGGTAGTCGGAAATTGGTATGATTCGGAAACTGGTCTCATGCCAGTAGTCACCAAATATGTACGACTGATTCAACAAAGACCACTGAGTGGGCTTCATATCTCAGTCAGCCTATTACTGAGAATCCCCTATGTTCCTAATTCTTATTACATGTACTGCAATGGTACAAAAACTTACCTTTTTCAACTCTCTCTTCCTTGCTTCTTTTCCTGAAAAATGAAATAACAACACAGTGTATGATTTTTGGATATGAAATCCATAAGCCATTCGGGCCAGCACTGCTTGGACTGTTACTGGCCTGAAAGCATTTTCACTTGCCCGATAAATAATAAGGGTGTTCAGTAGACTTTAAAACTCAAAGGCCATTGACAGTCTTCAGCCAATGTTTAGCCCAATAGGTAGAGCACGAGACTTGTAATCTCGGGGTTGTGGGTTCGATTTCCAGGGCTGACCAACTAAAATTACTAACAGTCTTTCGGATGAGACTTGAAAACCGAGGTCCCATGTATGGGTGAAAACCTGGCATGATAAAGAACCAGGGGTGTCTCTGGAATTGGGACGCTTTCTGTATCTTGCACTATCCCCCGAAACCTAAAATAACTAAACTCTTCTGGGGGCGTTGGTCATATGGGAAACCGGTACCTGTAAAAAACCCTAATATACCATACCACTTCAACCTAAATTTTCAAGGGTCAAAATCAGATTTTCAACAGTCAAGGTGAGAATTTTTAGGCTTGAGCCACAGGTCATTGGGTTCAGGTCATATATTGAATATTCTGAATACTTTTTAATTATCTTCTTTCCTAGCCTACATCAGCTCAAAAGTACGTTGTTCCCCGTTTGTCACATATTTTCGCGACCTCGCATGTCCCTGAATGTCGTCATTTTGTTCGCGACTTTAACAGTTTTAATAAAAAAAATTGTCCAAAAGAATGTTCAAATTATGATTAGCATTAACAAATACTGAAAGTTATTTGACACAAATTTAGAAAGAGTTGACGCGGGAGTAAAATCGCGGCACTTCGAGTGATTTTACAGGTAAATGAATGGGTTTACGGGACATAAATATCAAAATTATATTCGGTAGAAATGTGTCTACACGTGAAATGTTTTTGAGTTGTATGCATGTTATATTCAAAAATATTTGCCGACCGACGTACATTTGTATAGCGTGTTCAATATATTTTATCACCAAAAATAAAACTTACTCATAACATTATCTATTCCAAACTATTATTTCTATAATCCAAAATTATCAGACTATTGTCCAGAATTACTTTTACATGTCTCAAACTGTCAAATATCTCGGTCTGTTTTATGCCACGTGCTGCACTAAGATCAAACAAAACTCACATGTACAATGTGCGTCGGCGTTTGTTCTTTGATCTCGTAACACCTGCGGCTTTATCTTAATGAATAAAAGAGGTTGCAGTAAATATTTCGACAAAGGTTATTCATTAAAATAAATAGTAGAAAATTGTTACTGGAAAAACGTTGGCTTTGACAGTTGATGGAAACAATTAATGACTAAAAAACGGACATGCTGCAACGCCACGATTTTCTTTAAAACAGAACGTTTTGATTTAAATACAGAACAATTGGAAATGTTAATTGATAAATACTTTTTGCATTCACAACTCAGTCAGTGTTTTAATGTTTCCGGCAGTCTGTGAATTACAATACACAGAGTCGTGTCAGAGACGTTTGCTCATTATCCGTGTTACAAACTCCGTCTTTTAGCTCCGCCTTCTTTCGTATATTAGCCAACAGACGACAATCGAGTTTTGACTGACGGCGAAATCGCCACGCTCCATCTACTTTCATATGTTAGCCAATAGACGACTGTTTTTGATTGCCGAGACTTGTGACGCATAGGAAAAAATAAAAAGAATAATTTCCTGGTTTATGTGACATCAATTATGTACGTTTTTCGTATGAAAATACAAGACGTATCCAGTCAGCGTTAAAACGTTCCCTGAAAATCCACAAGCCAGTCGGACTTGTGCTTTTGCAGTTTTTACTGGCCAATAAGAAAACCTAGTGGCCTCGGGCCAGCGGACCACCGCTAATTTCGAAGACTGACAACATGTAAAATATGACATGAACTTATTCAAACAAGTGAAAATATTTTAACAATCTGATTCACATATTGTTTTTAAAAAGACATGACTATCATGGACAAACATCTGAAGTGATAAGTCAGTAGTAATCCATAATTGTGTTAGCATCATTTCTAAACTTTACCCTATCATGTTAAATCATAACTTCATTTAAATATTGGATTTTATTGCGTTTATAAGTGCCCAACAGAATTTCGTTGGGGATGTGTTTCCAGCTATTTGCACATCAAAGTGAGACGTAGAAGGTGGACAACTGTAAAATGTCCACCTGTAAAATCAGTTTGCCTTCGAAATGGAAAAGGTGAGACTATTTTCGTTGATACCGTCTTTATTTTTCTAACACATGAACTTAATGGTGAGATTTCCGTGATGTCACTCGCCAAGATTGATAAGATTGCTGGTAGGCAATAAAAGTAAATGTGAGGGTTTGGCAGTTTAAAATTTTATTGAGGTATATTCTATATTTACCTATGATACGATATCACAATATGATTTTCAAATACCAGTATCTTGGTTTAAGAAAAACATTGCAATTTCACAATAAATTAAACAAGGTGTACTTTGTACGAATTCTATCAATCGAATATGTTTACAATTTTTCAATCTATTTTTGATGCATCATTCTGGTGAACACAGTTAAAAAGCTATGAATTACGTACATTGTACAACTAAAACATAAGCAACATTCAAATCTAGACATTGATCAGGTCGGACATCCGGGCATTTACCGTTGCGCGCACCTGCTCAGGCATAGCAACGCTGTCCGAGGTGAAAACAACCGCCATCTTGTTAATAGCGTATAGAGCAAAGGCCATGTAATGTTATAAAACTATTTGATTAAAGAATAAAAATGCAGCAGTTATGACGAGTTTTTTATATTGCAAATGACACCGACTTCTGTTTCTGTTTGTTTCTATCAAAAGGAAAAGATGTTTTTCATTCTTAAATGTGTTAGAAATGTATCTTCGAAACGATCTAGATCTACGCATGCACATGACTTACAAATTATTCAGTTATGGACGATATTTGTTCCTATGACGATTAAAACTTGCCTCCGAACACAAATGCTCCATTTAATTACATTTCTAACATGAGGAAGAAATTCACAAGCATGTTATCGAAGGTTTTTCATGAAACTTTTTCTTAAGGGTATATTTAAGAATTAGAATCTAGTATTAGAGCGATTTACCTTAAGATCGTAAATCAAAATAGTTTTCTCGATTTTATTAGTTGTAAACAAAATGTTGACGTAAATCTATTAAAAACTCATTATAATTGAAATCACGATATCTACCTAAATACATGTACGTGTCTAATTTCACTTATAGAAAAACATTTCATCGGAGTACATAAAATTTGTCATCAACAGCCAAAAATAAGTATTTTCCGAATATTTGTAAGGTTGCTTGAAACTTTCATTTGCTGAATTATTTTTTACCAAGTTTTATATATGTAAGATGATTAATTAATATTTAAATGCAGACTTGATCATATATTATAAATGTAACTCGAAGGTAAGTGTCAAATAACGTATGTGTATAAACGTTATATAGGTCTATCATTCATTAAATATATGGTTCGTTATTGTCACATGATAAATAAATTCATATGTTAGATCGATCGTTCACAATATAAAAAGTTGCGTAATTTAGATTGGGCACTCTGCAAATTGTTATGTAATTATCAAATGCAATTGACCAGTGTGCAATATGCAATGATGTGTGACAAGTAAGATTACTGGCAGGGGGTCGCCAATTAACAACAAATCATATCGCATCCTTTGTTGTGACTTATGCCTTGGGCTAGATCCACATAAATTCCATCAAATAACCATGGCAACGTTGTAAAATGAGATATTGTTTGTGTTGTTTGATTTTATTGAATGGATTTTAAGGATAAGCTATAAGTGTTCCGCAACATGTAAGTGACTTTTAGTATATGTATCTGTTTCACATTGATTCAATATAGGGCCTTTACTTTAATTACGTGATTTTTAAAAATTATATTGAATATAAATGCCAGCCCTTTATAAAGACTAGATCTAAAAAATAAATCTGTGTATTTAATAATATCTATCATACGGTCCTGTAATAAAATACATTTTTGTGACAAAATTTTCAACATAACATTCTCGTATATACCTAATGATGTGTTTCGACCTGATTTTAGTTAGATCTAGACATATACGAGAAAAGTTGTGTACTTTGGAAATCTATATCAAATCAGGACAAGTTTGTAACAAATAAATTATTTATCTTAATATAAGAAACTTAAAGAAAATAATTAAAACATATAGATTATTTTACATAGGCCGAATTAAAAATACATGTTCTGTCTTTTCTTGTCGTGCATGATATTTCACCGAACGTCATTTAACACTCATTTTCAAGAATTTTTAAAAGAAATATCTGACAAACATCGCTAAGACATTGAAATAAGTAAAAAATATATATGAAATGGTTTGTTTAACGTCTAAATTTTGTCTGGGCTGAAAAATAAGACTATCTTAAAGCTTACTCCCTATTTGAACTATGCGGTTGCCAGGTGCTTGTTTTCACCTCGGCAATATGGCGGATAATTGGTAACTACGGAAGTGACGTCATGCCGACCTGATCAATACAGGTGTGACATATATAAAATATCAGATCTGAGAAAGGGGTCACACTGAAACACCAAATTATTAGGCTAAAATGAAAAATATGGACTTCTGGTCTCTGCCTCAGAGTTGTCTTCGCAGTTGGAAAGTTTTGTGTAATAATGTATTTTGTCTGCGGACACACTTTCTTCTATATATAAATATTCTTACTGGCCTGATCTGTGGGATTCATGTATTTCCCACTCTTGGTGGTGTTGATTGACCGGCGACCCATTTTCACTTTCCAAAATATGCCGTATAATGAAGTTATAAAGGTCTTATATGTGGGAGAAATGATTTGATAATTTACAGATTGTAAAATTTCAATTCATAGCTGTATTTTAAGGTTAATTTCGTCTCTCAAACATGCATTGCTTCGGGATCACGCTACATTTTTAATTTTGCATTTTCGTCAAATACTGCCATAAGTCGATCTGCAATATCTTTTTGCGACATATTTATTTTTCCATTTTTCTTTCTGTGTCATTTAATAATGACACTATATTGAAGACAAACTTAAACAAGTACTTCAAAGTCAAAAATAATGTTATGTTTGTTTTCTGCTCAATCATTGCGACATCAGAACAATTTACGATATACCGGAAGTGGAGGAAACTCTACCACAACAAATAAAATATTTACTCATTTTACTCTAATTATGGCAGATCTTTCAAATATGGAAGATATTGCATTTCGTAAAATGGAGATAAATTCAAAATTAGAAAAGGTTGGCATCTTAAAGAAAGTTTTTTTACTCAGTCACAGACACAGTTTCAAGACTGTTGAACCAAGTATAATTTTTTATCATCACTCAGATTTAATCATAAATTATGCACCTGCAGTAAGGATATGGGCTATACGGTCATTGTATAAGATGTGTGGTTGTTAGTCAAGAATGTTCAAACGATTCTATTTTCCTTGATTGTTTATAAGTCCTGTCCGACCCTGGGACTGTGAACTTGCCAAGACTCCCATCAGGCGCAGGTTAAAGAGAGACAGATGCAGATGCAAGAGGATCCGGGTACCAGACCCTAGCTCATTTACGAATAAGACTCCTTGGTTCTTGTTAACATGTCCGGTGTAAAGCACCGATACGCGTTAGACTACATCTGGGTTTCTAACCAGTTCATCTCTAGATGGGTGGGAAACACTGAAAGCATTTCTGAAATTTCTAGTGCCCCGGCTGGCATTCGAACCAGGGACATCTGGATTGGTAGTCCAGAGCATTAACCACTTGATCACCGCACCACCCTTTCAAATGATTCATTTTTAGCTTGACTCTTTGACGAATGAGGAGGCTTTTGCACTCAACCGGTCTTGGCGTTTAGTTTATACTCATTTAATTTAGCTAGATTGTGAATAAATCTGTAAGCTTATCGTGACACCCTATATCAGCCTCCTGGAAAAAAAAGCACTATTGGATTATGAGGAGGAACAGTCATGACCCCAGTGGGGCTCGAACCAGCAACCTCCGGGATGAGCAGCAGACACCTTGGTGTTGGTTAAAGTTTTTTTTTATAAATGCTAATATCTTCTATACCATTTAACATATTTACTTCAAACTTGGCATACATGTTTTTCATGGCAATATAGTCAACTGCAGCAAGTCACATAACTCTGTCAACTGTATATAATGCCTTTTCTTAGTTCTTAATTCAAGACCCATGGCAACCATATTTTGGTCATTTTTAAAGGTGGGCAGTTTACCAAACCATCATTCCTGGGAAGAACCAGTACTAGATCCCTATCCTTTGTAAGATTATCAACTTGCATTTAACTTGCTTGGGTTCGATTTCTGGTGTTCATCTTTAAGATGATAGCATGACAGTGAATACAAGGTCGTTTTTGTTGCCAACATTTCCATCAGAAGCTCTAGTTACAACTAGTCTACCTCCATTTTAGATTTGGCCCTTAAACTGTGGTGTGTGTGTGTGGGGTGGGGGGTCTCATCCAAAACACAAGCTAAAAATTTAGCTTTTAGACGGACCTTAATAAAATCTGTTTCAAATCAATTTTAGAAGAGAGAGAAAGAGCAGTTGGTCTTCCATTGCTTTGTTTGAGATTTAACTTTTAACATTGCAAGTCACTAGATATATTCAATCAGAGTGTCTAATTATTCTGACTACCTCGAGTATTAACTATGCCACTGGTACAGTGCAGTCTAACAGAGTCTTAAGAAACTTTAGAAGAAGATAACTGTTATTCTGTACTGCTATTTAAAGGCCAAATTCATAGACAAACAAATCTTAAGTGTTGGCTGTACAGGCAATGGTAAATGATTTTTCATATAATAAATGGCATTTATTGAAAATTGGATACCAATCATCTTTGCAAAAAATTACTTTTATATTCAACTGTAGAATAGAAATAGAGGATAATTGTTGGTTTTGGTGTAATATCACGTTATAATTTCACAGAGTGGGCACCAGAGGTGATATTTTCACAAGTGGCACAGCCAAGAGTAAAAACAACTATTTTTGGTGTTCACGAGTGGAATTTAGTATTATTTAC
This sequence comes from Saxidomus purpurata, assembly GCA_022818135.1. Classification (NCBI taxonomy): domain Eukaryota; kingdom Metazoa; phylum Mollusca; class Bivalvia; order Venerida; family Veneridae; genus Saxidomus; species Saxidomus purpurata. The sequence goes on along the minus strand of JAFMSR010000002.1, from coordinate 20,330,618 downwards.
GTGATATTACACCAATACCAACAATTTTTCTGTTTATTTTGTGGTTAAAATTCTACTTTTATTTCTATAAACTATCGAAAACCGCGTGAAATGCATCAGAAAACATAGCGCAAATGACGTCATTTTAACGACGTCATTGTTGCATGGTTTCCAGCATTAATTACACTGGGTATACTTTTTGATGTTAATCCAGGTTAAAGATTGCAAAAACAGTGAAAATAAAAATGGTAATCAACTGTTTCTTATTATTATTATTATTATTATTATTCAAACAACAGACAACTATTTAATTTAAAGCTTTTTCATGAGAAACTGCTTCATATTTATATCTAGAGCAACTTCCATTTTATTCTTGTTATCCTGTGAACAGGAAGTGAGCAATCTTGCACTGCTGAGAGATGCCTTGAAGAAAAGTAACACAAACACAGAAAACATGCTTGGTATACTTACCAGTTTCGAAAGCCGTCTACGAAAACTTGAACAAACTATTGTACCAGTATATAATGAAACAGAGAATCTCAGACGAAGACAGGAGAGTATCCTTTATCATAATGATTATAATCGTGGTAGGGTAAGTCTTATCAACTAGAAACTTTGCTACTGCATGGCAAACCCTGCAACTTTGCTACATGTAATGGTCATTACAAAGGTAGTATCTTATCCTGAAGTTTAAATTTCTTAGTTTCAGTCAAGTGCTACATTTACCTTCTTCTTACCATTTTCCCTATTTATTTTTTACAAAATATGTAAAATGTATACTGATGGAGCATGTTAGTAGATAAGGACAAGAAAGTGCTCTACTTAATTAAAAAAATTAAATATATTTATATTATCTACCCAGACTAGCATACATTGTATAATAGCACAGTGAGATAAGCAAATTCAAAGTTGTTTGAGTTGTTTCCTTATCCAGCATTTAGATATAGACAAAACAATGACAACACTGGACCATGTGCTTGGTTACTATCATATATCACATGAGGCTGAGATGACAATCAAAGATGGGTAAATACATGTGTTTTTATCATAAATAAAAGTAATGTAATAGTAATTAGTTTGATTTGTATCTAAGAATAAAATTCTACTTTATATTGTGAAACTGTGTTGCATATGTTTCACTGCCCAGCGCTGTAAACCTGGAATATGAAAAATTATTTAATCACTGAGTCAAGTTAGCATGAGTCAGTGTACATGAATAAAGTTACTACTCAATGCAGTATATATGTTGCAATATTTTGAATTCTGATTTTACTTTCACATTGTAATACAATTTAAAATTAACTGTAATCAATATTTCAGACCTGAAATGTATGGACTGGATGGATATCTTCAGCAGATGGACAAAATACTGGAAGCCTTGAATTATTTTAAGAAGAATAACCAGAACACAGTTGAATTGCGAGATGTGGTAAGAAGTGAACTCTTTGTAACCAGAGTAGACCATAGTCAGCTTGCACATTTCATTGGACTGATCATGATCTACATACTGTAAATTTAAATGTAGCACCTGTTTGTGTAATGAATGGTACTACCCAGGTATGAAGATGTATAAGATAACTAGGGTAACACAGTTAATAATCTGAGTACACATGCACTTCATATATTTTGAATAATCACATATGTCCTAGATGTGGTAAGGTTGTGGAGAAAATAACAAACAGAGTACATTAAACATAAAGCTAACTAAGCCTAAGGGTACATAATTATTCTTAAAAAGATAAACACTTTGGCTGCAGTCTTTAAAAGTAGAAATTTCAGTATGAAACAAATTCTTTTAAAGATGAACTTAGGAAAATACATGAGAGCTGTAAGAAAATATTCATTCCATTTTATAGGTTGTGAAGGTTTGAAGATAACATTGATTACAGTGAATCATTGACTAGCACTTTAACCTTATAATTAGTTGTAATTTCACTTATCAAGACACTGACTTTTTAGATTTGTGGAAAAAGATTTGTATTTAGATGTAAACAGAAGTTAGCATATTAAATGTTATTTTCATTTCAGATAGTTGACTGATGTTGTGTGTAGAAAATTGTTTTTTTTCATAGAAGTAAAAGGAAAATTCAGAACTTTTTACTATTTTCTGTAGGCTGCTCTGTTTGAGCAAGGCAAGGACTGTCTGCAGGCGGAGTTTCAGACATTGTTAGGGCGTCATGGTCGACCTGTCCCGGCAGTTATCATTCTAGATCTTATTGGTGGAGATGAAGGTATGCTCAGTCGCTGTTTTTCTTTTCCTATGTTGATAACACAAAAGAATAGGCTCTGGTATTTGTAAGCCTTGTCATGAAGAGGACAGGCCAGGCTAAATAATGGATTTCAAAAAAATGTTTGATACCTTTTATACATTCATAAATTTTACAATAGGTATCTGTTAATGCACAGCAATTGTAACTAAAACACCTTTTACCTTTGATTCCTCACATTTGAAAACTGTTTTACCCTTTACTGCCAAAGTTTTGTTTTAGTTGCAAGCACTGAAAAAGTTGAGCCCGCTGTCCTACTGACATAAATACAAAAGAAAGACATATGTCAACATTGTTTTAGAGTTAATAGAACACAGTTCTATCATTATTCTTTAAGTAAGTTTCTGTAATGAGTTTCAAAATTCTGACTTTAAAGAATATGGAGTTTATTTTATAATGGAGTAAATTTATCTCTAGCACCAGTCTATCAATGTTTCCAGAATTACAAGGTGAGTCAGATGTACAAATGGAACATCTGCCAGTGAAGGTTATAGATGATCTCAGTGACATCAGTAAGTGGTTGATCTCCAATGGCAACAGTACAGATTTCCTGAAAAACTATATAACAATGAGATCAGGAATGATGATCAAGTCATTGACTGGGTAAGATTTTTAGCTCGACTTTTCTATGAAAAGGGGAGCTATCCTACTCGCCCCGGCGTCGGCGTTGGCGTCACACCTTGGTTAAGTTTTTCGTACCACCCCACTTTATTTCAGAAGTATTAGAGGTATGGCTTTGAAACTTACCATACTTGTTTACCATCATAACCTCCATCTACAGACAAGAGTACATAACTCTGTCAAGGTTTTTGACAGAATTATGGCCCTTTTTTACTTAGAAAGTGTATTGAGCTTGGTTAAGTTTTTCGTACCACCTCACTTTATTTCAAAACCATTGGAGGTATTGCTTTGAAACTAACCATACTTGTTTACCATCACGACCTTCATCAACAGACAAGAGGACATAACTCGTCAAGGTTTTTGACAGAATTATGCCCCTTTTTTACTTAGAAAATACATTGAATATGGGTAAAATCCACTTATGCCTTAACCCTTTGAGATATTGCTTTGAAACTTTTAATGCTATTTCATATCATTACCCCCATCTGTACGCAAGAGAAGGTAACTCTGTCAGGAATTTGTTTTAAAAATTAAGGCCTTTTATCGACTTAGAATCTTGGTTAAGTTTTTCGTACCAGTCCACTTTTTTGACTGAACTGTTTGAGATATTAATTTGAAAGTTGGAATACTTGTTTACCATCATGATTCCCAAACATGAGCAGGAGAAGGTAATTCTGTCAAGGATTTTATTTGAATTATGGCCCTTTTTGACTTAGAAACTCAGTTAAAATTTTCATTCTTGTCCACTTGTTAACTGAACCATTTGAGATATTACTTTGAAAGTTGGAGTACTTATGTACCATCGTAAGACCTATCTGTAAGCAAAAGAAGATAACTCTGTGAAAAATTTTCTTGATTTGTACTTAGAAATTCCTAGTTAAAGTCTTGTGTGCACTTAACTGTCAAAGTTTTGTTTTATAGGCAAGCAGTAAAAAAGTCAAGCACGCTGCCCTATTGACAGCTCTTGTTTACTTAGAAACTCAGTTAAAATTAACATTCTTGTCCACTTGTTGACTTAACCATTTGAGATATTACTTTGAAAGTTGAAGTACTTATGTACCATCATGAGACCTATATGTAAGCAAGAGAAGATAACTCTGTGAAAATGTTTCATGATTTGTACTTAAAAATTCCTTGTTAAAGTCTTGTGTGCCCTTAACTGTCGAAGTTTTGTTTTATAGGCAAGCACTAAAAAAGTCGAGCGCGCTGTCCTACTGACAGCTCTTGTTTTCTTGCCTGTAGCACTAGAAAGTTTTCCAGATTCTTGCAGGGTTAACCTTAAAGTTGTGTCTGCATGTTTTACTGACTGACTTCTTATGCCCCCAAAGGGTGGCATATTAAAATCGCACCGTCCGTCCGTCCGTCTGTGCGTCCCCACTTACAATTCGTGTCCGGACTGTAACTCTGTCATGTATTGAAGGATTTTAAAATAACTTGGCACACATGTCTAGCACATCAAGACAACGTGTCGCGTGCAAGACCCACATCCCTACCTCAAAGGTCAAGGTCACACTTGGAGTATGAAGGTTATGGAATCCTCTATATATGCACACATTCGTGTCCGGACTGTAACTTTGTCATGCATTGAAGGATTTTAAAATAACTTGGCACAAATGTCTAGAACATCAAGACGATGTGTAGCGTACAAGACCCACGTCCCTAGCTCAAAGTTCAAGGTCATACTTAGAGTTTGAAGGTAACAGATTCCTCTATATATGCATATATGCACACATTCGTGTCCGGACTGTAACTTTGTCATGCATTGAAGGATTTTAAAATAATTTGGCAGAAATGTCTACATGTAGCACATCAAGACAACGTGTCACGTACAAGACCCAAGTCCCTAGCTCAAAGGTCAAGGTCAAACTTAGAGTTTGAAGGTAACCGATTCCTCTATATATGCATATATGCACACATTCATGTCCAAACTGTAACTTTGTCATGCATTGAAGGATTTTAAAATAACTTGGCACAAATGTCTAGCACATCAAGAGGACGTGTCGCGTGCAAGAATCACGTCCCTAGCTCAAAGGTCAAGGTCACACTTAGAGTTTGAAGGTAATGGATTCCTCTATATATGCATATATGCACACATTCGTGTCCCGACTGTAACTTTGTCATGCATTGAAGGATTTTAAAATAATTTGGCACAAATGTCTAGCACATCAAGATGACGTGTCGCGTGCAAGACCCACATCCCTACCACAAAGGTCAAGGTCACACTTAGAGTTTATAGGTAATGGAATCCTGTATATATGCATACATTTGTGTCCGGACTATAACTTTATCATGCTTTGAAGGATTTTAAAATAACTTGGCACAAATGTCTAGCACATCAAGCAGATGTGTCGTGTGCAAGACCCAAGTCCCTACCTCAAAGGTCAAGGTCACACTTAGTGTTTAAAGTAATGGAAAACTGTATGCATGGTTACTCTGTCATGCATGGAAGGATTTTAAAATTACATAGCACATTTATTGAGCACATGGAGAGGACACAGACTGTGAGGCACCTCTTTCGGGGGCATTCGTCACTTGTGAGGGACAGCTCTTGTTTATTTTGTGCCTTGTAGTAAGAGGAAAAGAAACTGTGTTATGGAAAGACCCAGCACTTCCTCATAAAATAGTATGCTTTTATTAAAAGTTAATTATGCTGATTAGTGACTGGATAGATCAGCTTTTGCTAGTTTAATATCACAGTCAATACATGTATGCTTGTCTCTATGTCACAACTATCATTCAGTGTGTCATTTGTTTCCAGTGGTAGAATTAATGTTACTGACTAAGTCATGTACCTACATTTTTTTGTGTATACCTAGTGTTTGCTTACAGGTTGAAGGAACATTTGAAGTCCTCAAGTGGTACCAGTATGACCTTAACCGCCCCACATTCACCAGCACTGGTAAATATATTTGTTAAAATGTATCAAGAACATTACCTGCTACATATAAAGTCTTTGTTTAATATTACAGTGTACATTAATTGTCCATAATAGTTGAGAATCTGTTCACCACTGGAATGTGTTTAAGGTCTAGGGTGCTCTATATTTATGTAGAGGCAGTTGAAACACTCAAATGCATGGAACCAGAAACATTTTTATTGATTTTAAGTAATAAATCTTTTAAGTTAAGGTATTACTTTTTTGCAGTTATCTTTATTTGAAGTTTACAGTTACAATAAACATTTTCATGTCCAAATGCTGCTTTACAGGGTGCCAAATTCAATAGGAACAAAGATACTCCAGGGAGAAAAAGCATAAAGAAGTTTGCGTAAGTATTCTAGGCATTCTTTTGTTGATTGTCAATGATGTGTTTGCTCAAACTATGTAGTAGCGTGTATGTTTGTTTCATTAAAGTATTTCACTTCCACATTACTCATTTTTATGACATTTTTGCAACTAAATTGAAAGAATTTCAGTTCTGTGAAAGGTTAAAAAAAGTAATTACTACATTCTGTAGACCAATCATTCCAGAGTGGTAGCTGAATGAAGTCAAAATAAGTTTATAAACACAACAACTTAACATTATAGTTTTAACTGCTTTTGTGGTTTATTAAATTATGTAGGTCAAGGAAAAGTTCTAGGTATGAGTTCCTGATTTTTCTCACCTTCAGCTCCCCACCAACCATCCTCTCTCCCCCAATATCTTAATCAATAATTTCAACCTATCTGCCATCCCAACAGTAAACAAAATGTACTCTCAAGACTCCAGAACATTGCTTGACAGCTGCATCCAAAGTTTACTGCCTTTATCAAGAAATATTGCATGATTAATCAAGACTTGACTTTGAACCGTTTTCTGGGAAATTTGAGTGTACACCTATTAAAAGAAATATGTCACTTTTGACTTGCAAAAATATCAGTCAGTAATAGTAATAATACATGTAGTGGAGGTAGCAGTGGAATTTCTATGTTACAGTTTGAAACGTTAAGATCATTACAGGGTAATTTGATATTATGAATATACAGGACTATTTGCTGCTGGTGATTTAAGAAATAATCTATGACTTGGAGTGCTTTATCGAAATTGAAGCATTCCCCGGAGGTGAAGTGCCTGGCGGAATAATTTACGAGGGCGAAAATAAAAAAATACCCGACTGTGACATCATGCTGAAGACGTCAGATTCAGAACCTAACAAAGCAGACAATCGATTTAAAAGCGAACCGTTAATCTGAACTGTACAACGTTTTAACGTGGAGTAATGACGTCAGTGTGATGACATCAACGTTTTCATTCATTATTTTGTCTCCCGGAATCAAAACATTGTATGACGTTAATCCTGAATTTTCTTGGCCTTTTTAAAGGAAAACAAGGTGAAGGTATTCTAAGGCTTACTTGACGCAATCAAAAATAATATTTATGTTCTTAAACACAACTATTTCGTGCGACTGATTTATTTATACAGATATTGTTTCTATTTTTATATTTTATTTTCTGCACGGGAGTAAATTAGAAAAGTCGGAAGAAGCTACTTCCATGTCCGAAACTCCGCCTTTTTTTCCAAGTGCTTTAATCATATTAATGCACTCGATTGACTATAAAAACATACCATAGGCATATTAGAATAAAGGCTAAATGCATGTTAATTTTATAATCAAACGTAGTATATTTATGTTGTTTTGTAATTGATATAGTGTCTATGATTTCTTTTCAGACATTTTTCAAAGAAAGCATCAACAGCCTTGTTGAAATCACCATTTGAAGCTGGTAATGTTGATATTTCATCATTGATTGACATAAAATGTTGTTTCATTGTCTTTAGGTTTCTCTTATTTACCTCTTCACAGAATTTTTAGAACATTAGGAATGATTAGCCAAACCAGAGATATATTATGTATTTCACTAGTCAACATTCAGTTTAAATAGAATCAACTGTTTGAATGTGTTATATCAATTATTTTCTTAATTCCCAGTTAATTCCCCGTTTATTCCCGTCAATTCCTCCCTTCCAGCCATATGCAATGTTTTAATTGGACTGAATTGTGTCATCTTGTTTTCAGTATGTTTATACTTGTGTCTCAACCCTAAGACCATTATAAAAACATACAATATTAAATGAGTATTTATTGGCCAACAAAAGAAATGGGTGGATAAACTATTTGGGAGAAAATGTAATAACATTGCATAAAATGTGTACAGTCATTCAATTGGTCTTTTGAACAAAAATACTTCATTACTATATACATTGTACATGAAAGTGTGAATATGTTTACAGTTCTGACAGTGACGTTTATATATTTTCTATTCAATGTACAGGTCATCGTAGGACAGGCTCGGGAACCGGAGATTCGATGAAGGAAGAGCAATGTGATGTTGATATAGATGTATACATCACTGAACTTACTGCACTGCTCAAGCTAATGCAGGTATGGCTTTTGAAAAAAAACAGGACTTTTACAGATGTCAAGGTCACAAGGTGCTCAGCACCAAAAATTGTTTTGCTGCAGCATTGGAAGAGATTTTGGCCTATAACTCTGTAAATGCATTTGTTGGTTGATTATGGTTAGTGTATGTCCCCTTTTTGATATGAAGTCATAAGGTAACTCAGTAACATAACACCAGAACAGCATGAGCTTGTTAGGCTTGAACTTCCTGTTAGTTGCTGGTTACTAGACTTGAGGTCAAAAGTAAAGGATTTTAGCTTTTGTGGACCTTGATGGAACTGTTTTATCAAAAGCAGGCAGGAACCATTCCATATCATGTCTGGTGGGTAATATCAAGGGAAGGGAAGACTCATCTAGTTCTAGACTGCATTCAGTTCTTCTAGAAGGACAGTATACAGTTTTGTAAATTTGTATTTTCAGAGTGAATTACAGCTTCTAGCTCAGATTGTTCCAGAGAAATACCAACGACAAGTCTATGATAATATTGTACAGTCAGGACTAGAAACTGTTGTCAATGAAGGGGAGGTAATAAACCATTATGTATTGGAATTTCCATTTTTGAGTTTTTTACTTCAAAGTTTGAGGATGTCTCACTGTCCATCATATGTTGTCTGTTCACATTTTCCTTCAAACGACATCTCTTCAACCACTATGCTAATGGTTATCATAGTTGTTCAAAGAATTTCATTCCATGCAGAATTCTGGTTGCCATGGAAAGGAAAAACTTGAAAAATATTCCCCAAAACAGGAAGGTGCAGAGCTTAGATATTTGGGATGTGGCATTGCCAAGTGGACCTCTACCAAGACTGTTCAAATTATGACCCCCGGGTCAAAATTGATGGGGGTGGGTGAGAGGGGGGGGGGGGTCACTTTGTTTTACATAAACTTATAATGGAAAAGCTTTAAAAAACTTCTTATCTGAAACCAAAAGGCCTTGAGCTGATATATTTAGCATGTAGCATTGCCTGGTGGACCTCTATCAAGGTTGTTGAAATCATGACCCTTTGGTCAAAATTGACCCGACCCGGGGGTCACTTGATTGTACATAGGCTTATGTAGGCAGAACTTAAAAACTCTTCTTGTGTAGAACTATAAGGCCCAGAGATTAGATATTTGGAATTCAGCATCATGTAGTGGTTCTCTAATAATGAATATTGTTCAAAACAGCGAAAAAACCCTCTTCTGTTATTATTGATCTTATGTTATAGCCAACAGTAGCCGGATGAGTAATTATAGGGCACTCCCGACCCTCTTGTTTTTTTCTCTTTGCTGCTTACAGCTAATGAGGGCCAGGCAAAGTTTTGGCAATCATATGCATTTAATCAAGTTAAGATTAAGTGACAGCTTTTAAGCAGCTAAATTATGTGAGTTCCCCTTTGGTATAGTAACTACTATTTTCCAGTTAATAAATTATGTAGGCGAAGTTTTCCTAAATAAAGCTCTGCAAATAAGTGTCAAAGTTGCGATTCTGTAAGACTAATTCAACTTCTTTGAAAGACATTGCTGTATTTCCTCAATCTATTTCCCTGAGAACTGTGCATTTTGTTTCACCAGACTCTGGCAGCACATTCCAGGAAGAGCATTGGTCGTCATGAATTCAGTTCTGTACTTTCCATATTTCCTGTGGTAAAACACCTGAGGTCAATAAAACCAGAGTTTGATCGTAATTTGGAGGTAAGATGTGCATTCATGTTGTTTGTTTAGATTTAGATAAAGCCCTTTGTATCCAGTAAGACTGTGCTTATCTTTACATAATTTATTTCATATGAATGGGCCGAAGCTTATTATTTTTATTCTGCTCCATGAAAAGAATAAGTAAAGCTGACTTCAGAATATTTAGATAAATTCTTCTCTCTCTTCCAAGAACTTTTATTGTGATTGTTTTGAAATGTTTCAATCATGTTGGTGATGTTGCTGTAACAGAACTTACAGAAAGTACATGTGATTAAACTATTGGATGTACAAAGACATTGTTACCTGTCATGAGTATAACATGTACCTGTTTTATAGTGGCCAAATTGAAGACATGTTTAATGTTCAAAAGTTCACCTGTTTTACTGTACATGTATATATGTTTTCTTGGTAATGTTAACTGACATGTGTTTTGTGTGTTGTTGTATAGGGTTGTCAAGCACCTACAAGAGCTAAACTTGCCTCACTACTGTCAACATTAGGAAGTACGGTAAGTATTACAAGTTTGTATAGCATATTGAAGCTCATTTTAGTACTTGAGTCTTCTTGCTTATTTACATTTAACTTTTATGTATGTTTCTCTATTGTTTTCGTCGTTCTTTGTTTGAAAATCAGAAATTGCACTTGTAGCCAGATTCTGAAAGTATATCATTGATATACAAACATGTTAATTTCAGGGTGCTAAAGCACTTGAAGAGTTTATAGACAATATAAAGAATGATCCAGACAAGGCTTCCAACATGCCTAGGGATGGTACTGTACATGAGCTAACAAACCATGTAGGTTCTTTTCTCTATCAAGTAGATAAGTTTATAATTGATTATATTAAGAATAAAGAAGTCTTGGTAAGCAGTGCAAATGTATTTCTTTCCCAGTGGCTCATGTTGCAGCTGTTAAGTGGAAGAATAAAAATTTGAGGAGGGATATCTGTTTTCAGTCAATAAGGTTTGTCTTAAAGAAGATATTTCATGGCACTGAGTTGTGTCTTGCAAGGTTTTCTCTGCATGTACTGGTGTTCCAGTATGCTGAAGTGAAGACAATGTTCTCTGCTTGAAATTTGTCCACAGTTTATCAAGTAAAATTGAGCTGTTTCTTCATTGACCTTTGTCTCAACATCATTAAGTGTGTGTCATACAGTTAACATGTGTTTCGGCTTCCCAATTCATTAAACTGCCTTGCATTTCCATGTTATCACTATACATGTAGATTAATTTGAATCTTGTAGACAATGGTGTTCATGGAACAATTACAGGACTATGTGGAGACAGCTGGGGCCATGTTACTCATGCATGGTAGGTAGATTCGCGTGAAGTTTTTAACTTTTGTTGTTTTTATGTTCAGACAAGAAGTATTTTCAAAATTACACCAAAACTAAGTTACTCTGTTTATTTCATGCTTCAAAGAAAAGTTTACATTTGGGTTGGATAAGTCCCAGTTAATGTTATTTAGGACATCACCAACATTTTAAATGGTGCACTTCATGAAAAACATAAAGCTGTGTAAATACTGATATAACAGTGAGCATTTCATCTGATAACTAACAAAGCAAATAATACTAATATACAGTCAAACCTGTCTGAAGCTCAAAGTGTGGTCTTTTATGACAGGTCATCTCTTAACTACGGATACATTGCTATCATCATAAATGAGGAATATAAAGTGGTTGCATATGTCAGGTTGTTGCTTAACTCAGGTGGTCACAAGTGCAGGGTTGACTGTATTACAAAGCATGAAATAAAAATTGTAAGGAACATTAACATTTTCATTTGATATCTGCCTTGTTCAAAACCTGAAATGAAAATAATTAGCTTGCTATGAAGATTCTAAATCATATGATTATGCTTTGTTTTACCACTGAGGATTAGCAGAGATATATTGCACATAAATTTATCAGTCGAGATCATTTGTCGGGCTAGTTTGCAACAAAATATTACATTTTTTGGTGAAATAGAAGGTACAACAAAGCAGGTATCATGTTATAAAGGTATTATTTAGTTTAAAAATGGTTGTTTCAGCTTGATTTTCTTTTTATGCACCTAGAGTGAGCAGTTTCATTTATCTTGTTTTGTGCTTTTAATTTTTGTGAAAAGGAGCTGTTTTATAAATCCAGTATACATAAACCATTGAACATCATTACTCTAATAGGATATAACAGATGAGACTGACTTCAGCAAAAATATTGCCTCACAAGTATCTATCAAATCATTAGAGTATTGTGTCTTGTTTAATTTCAGTTAAAATGTTCAATCAAATATTTAGTTTTGTTCCAAGTAACACATGACTCTCCATTGGTAGTGTGTAATATGTAAATATATCAGGAGAGACCATAGGAGAAATGCTTGTTACATTAGTCTGTAGTATGATTATTATGTTTTAAATGAAACAGATCTCCAAAAATCAAAACAACCTGGTAAGGTCATAACAGAATATAAAATGCTAGATTTTTGTCTATCCTTTTTCAGGAGATACTGATATTATGAAGGGTCAGTCAGTTACTAGATATTTTCATGCAGAATATAGATCACAAAGTCATATTTAAGTGACAGAATTTATAGAAACTACTATGTTTTGAGTGAAATTTTTACAGAACAGTTAATTTCTTGGGGTTATAGGTATTTATGCAGGATTTTTAATTTGTGGATACATAAAATCGTTAAATGTGGAAATAAACTGGCAACAGAAAGTTGCAAATATACAACACTTACAGTATGTTTAAACTATAACCAAGTAATAGTTGATCTCGAAATCTCTTTGTCATGTCCTAGTGAGATCTTTCACCAGTTACTGCTAACAGCAGGATTATTTGTAGGAAAATCAATTAAAATATCCAAAAACTCATGTGATGTTTAGATGTCCAGTATAGTTGGGATTAGTTTTAGTTATACACACATGTAGATATAAAAGATTCAGATGAAAATCTAGCATTTAATTTATCTCAGCCCGTTATTGATAATGCATCAATTCTATGCAAAACTTCCCTCTAAAATAAATATTGACAAACCCATGATAAAATATTTTGAACCAATGCCTACATGCTTGAATTAAATCCCCAACAAAATCCACTTTTGTATATATTTTCTTGTTTCTGTTTACAAACAGGCAGATATATATTGTTTTAGAAGGTTTACATTACCCTGCATAGTAATTGAAAGTACTTCAGTTTTAGCAAAGTGTCTAATGAAAAAAAAAGATATATTTTTTAGACATTTATATTGATGCCTTGTTTTGCCAAAGTCAAAATCAATATGAAGGGTGGATTTTGTCAGGGGAAAATATTGTCCCACACTTTATATATAGTACACAAGAGATTGTTGATACCCATTTGTACATGTATATGAATGCAAGTATGGTAGATATGTAGATGCACAAGTTCCCAAACCATTATAAACATTTCATTGTTACCTCCCATATATGACATGGAGTGTACATGCTTAGTTTATCCTTTGAAATAGTCATGTAGATTAAAAGTTTTGTTTCCTGTAAATGAAATACAATAAAATACAAGGTCTGTCACTTTTTCAGAAATAGCATAGCATAATTATATTTAAGCAAATTTTACTTGGTGTCAGCTAACTTTGTCATGAGTCATTTTGTTGCATACAGTTCTAAAAATGAATCTAAAAGTTCATATTGTGTGATGTGTATTTGTTCTTTCTACACTGGACAAAGAATTTGTATGACTTCAAAGCTGTTACTATTTAATGATGCAGGTCTACTGTATACTTGTATTATAGTATGAACAGGACCCTGTATCAACTCTTAACCTGCATACGGCAATATTTAGTCCAAGTGCAGATCGTGATCTGCAGTATTTGCTGTTCAGTCAATAAATTCTAAGTAAGAAACCCTTTTTGAACAGCTAATGGTACCCTCCAAATATAAAGATAGAAAAGTCTATTGTAGAAAGTAAGGTAAGTGTTAAGCAGAAAGTTTATGGATACAACGAAAATGTCACATGAAGCAGACAGCTACACAAAACAGATATTCTTCTCCTGAAATTGACTGTATTGCAGAGGTGCTGCAGGTGGCAAAGTAGGCCAGTTGGTAACTGCGACCCAATTTTTCCAAAATATGGTATATCTGTTGCATATATTATGTACCAAGTACTTCATGAATTGTTTATAATTCTGTGTTTAAGGTTTAGATTGCAAGAATATTCAGGCACTAGTTTTCAGTTTTGGAGCGATGTTTCATCAACCCATTGGTAACTCTTAATGTTTGAAACACACTCATAATATATCTGTATTTTTTACACTGAACATCTTTCTCACAGAAAGTATGTGTGCTGTTCAAACAATGATGTTAAGTTTCCACATTCATTGCATGTCTTTCTTGATTCACATCTTTGGAATATGTTATTTTCTTCCATGTATATTATAAAGAGGTTCACACATATGCAACTTGTATGATAAACATATGATATACTAGCATAGCATTTTTTCTGTAACGATAAACATTGCCTTTCTTTCTTGTATACATTTAGCAAATTGATTCTTATGCATTTACAGCTAAAAGAGGCAGTTTCTTATGGAATTACATGTACTAGTCCTTCCCAGGAATGATGGTTAGGTGAACTGTCTGCTGGTAGATAACTGAATATACTGCTTAAATTGGTGCTAAACCCCAGTGATAAGTCAAAACCAAATTAAACAAGTCAACTTGCTATGTTTTATATTTGTTTTTCAAGTTAGTGTATGTTTGCTTTATTTAAGTTTATGTTTCATTCTAGGTTAAGAGACCTTGTGTATATCATTCCATTGTAGGCTTATTTTTGCTTTTCATAATGAAGGAACTGTTTCAAAAGTGTCTCTATTATCAGTAGCTTATAAAGTTATACATGTACTCTGTTTGTTATAGAAGGACAGTATGTTATGAAGTATTGTAATATTGGAACTATCTTATGTATTTATATGGCAATGTATTTCCCATTGTGGTAAACCTGCCCTTCGGGGGCAAGCTCGGTTTCAAATGATCCTCGGAATAGACTTAGTTTGTGGGCTTTCAATTTATTAATCAGGATGACCGACACCACTGACCATTTATAAGACCGGTCAGAAGTCTTTTACACTCGGGGTTCAAGAGCCGAGTGCATCAAATGTTCCATTGTTCAAATTGTTCTGTGTTGCCAGGGTAAATGGCTTAAGTTCTGGGATCAAGTTTTCTTATTTGTTATCTCCCTTTCATTCCTTAACTATTCAGTTGAAAAAGCCAACACCATTTGTTTTCATACATTTATTTTACCTCAGCAACAAGTTCTACATATATTTACAAAAAGTCTAAGAGTTATTCAGGTGCTTCAAATGTTATGTCTTGCTTTCATAGTTTACACACCAATCTTAAACTGTATCCCAAAAGTGCCTGTTTAGGATGTTGAGAATATTCAAGCACAACATAAGATATTTAGTTAAAATTATTCCCAGAGAAATCTTCATGTCCAATAAAGTTCCATGATAAAATTCCAAATTTTCATCGTTTTTATTCTCAGAGTTTACTCATCAAAAATATTAACTAAATGTTGTCACTCTGATGTAATTAATTTCTGTATTAATTTTGAATAGAATTTACTAGTTTTAGTCCATAGTGCCAAAAAGTCCAAAAGTAAAAAGCTCATAAGCCTAGGGATCCAGGCCTTATATAGAGGAGAAGAAATGCTGTCTTCTGATTGGCTAAAAGACCAATCTAATTTTTCACATGATTGGCATTTAAACTCTAACTCCTCCCATAAATTACATTTTCCAACAAAAGCAACAAAACCAAAAATTGTCATCAAAAACAAAATATTTCAATGTAATCTATATAAAATTATGCACCCTAACACATAAGTCTTAACAACCAGATAATTCTTTAAAGCAATTAAAATAGCAGCTATTTCTCTCCCTCCAAAAATGGGGAAAAATCAAAATGGCTGACCAAAATGAGTGGTCACTTCTAAGAGCTGATTTTGCCAATTACATCAAATTAAAGGTCCCAAAAAACACAAAAATATACTTAAAACAAAGCCTTACTATTCAAAAACCTAGCTCTTCAACCATTTGCCACTAACTTCTTGTTAACATATTAAACTAGCTGATATTCATTTTCCAAGCACCTGTTACATAAAGATACAGCCTAGCAGAATGAAAAGAAAGAAGATAAACTTAGTTTGCAGACAAACTCCTGCATGTCATGTTGTGAAATTCCTCACAAACAAAGGTTTTAATATCTATAATAATATGGCAGCCTTAAAATTATGCTGACTGACTCAAAATGATAGCTTTGAAGCATTCTTATATTTGGTCTATTTTTAGCATCCGACCAGCATCACTTAGAATGCAGTTTTACAAAACTCTCTATAAATCAACATAATTAAACACTAAGACTCTTTATGAGTAAATGATATCAATATATACATAAGGTACAGTCATAATTTGCTGAATAATGAACCAAAATAGTGACTAAGAAAGGATTTTCAATTTTGGCAATATTGAGTTCCGACTTGCAATCTCAATCTACAGAATTGCCTCAAAACTATTCCCTTTCTAATCATGAAACTTTCAGAAAAGTGAGATAACAAAATTACGCATCTACAAATGGTACTTTATGCACCAGAAACATTGTTACGTCATCATATATACAAAACACAAAATGTCAAGTTCTCGACACCATTTTCACTTCTTTGTCGGGTTGATTATTTCACTAAGAAGTAAAACAAAGTACACATATGTTTTCTGTGAATTACATTTTTTGGAAATGTTTTCTGTGAATTACATTAAAGTTCCAAAATACAGCAAACTTAATTTTCAAACATATCATTGAGCATATTATTGTGCTATGTTCACAGACAATGACACTGTAAAGTATAACAAGCCTGTATTTCATAGTACAGTCCAGTTCTATACTGAAGATTGTGGAAGTCATTTTTCTGCAAGAGAAACTTATTTCTGATTTTCTTTTATAACTGACTTGGAATAATGATTCTTTTTTTTTATTAATTTTGATTAATTATGCCCTTGTTAAAGTAATGAGGGTATGATAGTAGCTGCTAGTAGCTGCTGCTCCTCTGTTTGTCTTTATAATTTCTAACCTGAGTGTGAAATGAAAATAACAAATATCATTTTGCTTAGACTGGAAAAGGATAATAGGCAATACTGAGAGGAAGTACAGTATGCAAGAATCATAACTCCTACTTTTGTCTTTACAGAATTATCCCTCTTTGTTTTTGTATTTTAAAGCATACTCTCAACTTAAGAAATGAAGTAATTGCTTTGAAAAAGTGCATACAATGTTAAAGAATGGTAGTTGAAAACATAAGCATCATAACGCAGTCTAGTTTTGTTCTGTCAGAATTATGTTCCTTGTTTCGTTTGGTGTCCTTGGCATAGCAAAACCTTGAAAGGAATCCATCTTTTATCATTGGGAAGGGATATTTTCTGCTGTTTTGCTTTTATCAGAGTAGATGCTAATCAATGTCTTCTTTGACAATTAACTGATCAACTCCTCTTATTAACATGCCTATGATTTACTATTACAAAAACTTTGTTCTTTTTAAACACTTTTCACCTGAAAAATTTGGTTTAGTGGTGGAGAGCAGACAGCCATGTCCAAAATTGTATTTGCTTTTGCCTGATGCGGAGAACAATTTCTTTCTTTACATTTTTAGTGTTGTTGCGAAATTATTCCTAATATTAATAATCAGTTCACTTTATTACTAATGTGATATAATAATGTAATTTTTACTCAGTTTATAAACTACAGGAATTTAGAAATTACTCAAATTAGGCCATAGATGTTGGTGTAGTAAACTCCATACATAAGTTAACAACTTTTGGATAGAGCAAAATTCCAGATATAAGGAACAAATTATTGTGGCCCGATTTATTTCTTCTTCATTAAATATGAAAATACTACATGGATGTTACATACTCCGGGTATAAGGAACAGATTTAAGTCGCCCTGAGGAGTTTGTTATATACAGAATTTACTGTAGAATGATACAGATGTCGTCTGTAAGCAGCTTCTAGACAGTTTCAGTAAGTGTGAAAACAATCAAGAGAGTAAAATAATTCTGACTTTAACTTTTTACAGGTGAACAGGCAGCACCCAGTGAAGCAGTTGATGATCGTAAAAGCAAATTAAAACTGGCAGATTATTGTAGTAAGTTTTTCTCTATGTTGCAGGGCTTTTTGTTTTTGTTTGAGGACTTTAAAATTTAAGAAGTGTTGAGGTGAAATATAGAATATATTGAAATCCCTTAGAAAAATAGATGCCTTCTATGTGGCATAAGAAGTACCACTAAGTTCTGTTAAAAAATATTAAGTTGGGACTTTCATGCGAGGAATATACAACTAGGGTACAAATTAATATACAAAAATGTCTTGTAGAAAGGTAAATAACGTGTCAGTAAGTTGAAATATTTGACAAGGTTTCTGAACATAGGGGTCATTTATTGCAAATGGTTAAATATTGCTTGCCGGTACTGACAGGCACTTGATCTTAACCACCAATTCATTAAAACTCATATATGAAGAATTTAAGGGTCAAATATTGTTTTAATGTTTTGAAATTTAACGGTACCAGATATTTGTTAACTTTTATTCCAGCCAAAGTATTGTCCGCATTAGGTTTGAATTTGAGCAACAAGGCAGAGACTTACGGTGATCCGTACCTTAAACCAATTTTCATGTTGAATAACTTCAACTATATACTTAAGTCATTGAGAAGGTAAGTGAATTCAATGGGATTTTAATAAACTTAGGCTGTTTTATTGCTTGAAGACTTCTAAATATATAACAGACTGTATTATCACTGAAGAAAATACCAGTAGACTGTTTACATATATTAAGTGCAGTAATGTCACTCAAGATCCCCAGTGATTGATAAATAAACATCATTGATCCAGACTGGAGTGTCTGAAAGCAAAGACCTGTCTAGATCCATTCTTATTGAAACATTCAGCTCAGCTGATATACAAACCTCATTGTTTTGGGGAGACATCAGAAAGAAATTTTAAAATCTCTTTTCTGTATATAAAGCACTATGAAACAGCACAAATAAAAAAGTTAAACCTGTTGTTTGTAGGTCAGGACTTATTGACTTGATACACATGTGGAACAAAGATGTACAGATGTTTTATGAAGAACAAATTATGGACCAGAAGAAGGCCTACTCACAAAGGTACTCAAGCTTACATCTATAGGTGAAGGGTTCAGAAATTAAAGAAAAATTAAAATTCCTTCATGTGTGATGGATTAAAGATTTTTTTATTTATATTTGAATCTAGAATCTGTCTACCAAGTTCCTGTGCAAATGTTGTATTTATTATGTAGAGCCCGCCCTTGAAGTGATGGGTGTATGTACTGATTGTGACCATTTGTTGGTCACTTTTGTGAGTTGTTTGCATTTGTCATATATCATTTTTGTAACCTAATGGAGTTGTTGTCCAGTCATCATAAAGCTTGCTAACATTGTTTACGGACAGATTTGCTTGGCAAAGTTCAGAGAGACATGTGTAAGGCAATACATTTCAAAGACATCTTGTTAATAATAAACTGATTTGCATGTATTAAAAAGTTTAAACAGTTGCACTTACTATGTTGATGTAAATTTGATATTAGTTCTCTCCCTGTCTTACAGTTGGAGTAGAGTAATGCATTACCTACTGGAGATGGATGGACCTATGTCTTCACAGAGGATGTCTAACCCAGATGCTAAGGTTAGTGATCTAAATACGTAATGTTAGTGATCTATATACGTAATGTTAGTAACCTATATACATAATGTTAGTGATCTATATAGGTAATATTAGTGATCTAAATACGTAATGTTAGTGATCTATATACATAATGTTAGTAATCTATATGTGTAATGTTAGTGATCTATATACATAATGTTAGTGATCTACATATGAAATATTAGTGATCTAAATACGTAAGGTTAGTGATCTATATGTGTAATGTTAGTGATCTATATACATAATGTTAGTGATCTATATGTGTAATGTTAGTGATCTATATGTGTAATGTTAGTGATCTATATGCGTAATGTTAGTGATCTATATACAATTCTAACACAAGCGGCTGCATTTCCTATATAAACATATAGAGAAAAGCCTGTATTTTATTTTACGATAAAATACAGCATGTTTTAACAAGTGATCTACTATACATAATGTTAGTGATCTATATGTGTAATGTTAACAAGGGATCAATAGTGTTTCACATTTTAGGTGATCTATGATGTACTACTAAGGTTAAATAAAGTTCGGGTAATATTCAAAGAAAATAACGTTAGTAGAATCTAAATACATAAATTGTTAGCTTGATTTATATCTTGAATAAAATAATCGTTTAATGTGAATTAAATCACTGTGCTAACTGATAGTTTAATTACTACATTCACACCTGTGTAATATTTTAGTAACGATAAAATACAGGGAGACATTTATTATTTCTTAATTACGATGACAACAGGTGGCAGTCAAGAGATTTCAATACCAATCGGAATAGGACGTCTAAATGAAACAAATGGTCCAAATTAAAGATATTCAAAGGGAATGGGATAAGTCAGCTCACCAGAAACGATACATGCATGCAGGGGAGACAATTTGTATTGATACATATATAAGGTTGGAGTGGGAATGAAAACCAATGAAATGCTGTCTTAATTCTTTGCTCTGATTTGCAAGATGTCTTTCTATTAAAAAGTTGTAATGCAGTTGTATCGGACTGGTTATTTGCGTCTAGGGTAAGGATGAATGGTGAGGAAGACAAATTAAATCACAAAATCAATCTACTTTGGGACTCTGTAACTTTCAGGTCCATGTTTATACATACTGAGGAATATTGTGAGTTCTGTTGTGAGGAGTTTGGTATTTTGTAATTCAGAATTATTTCGATATTACAATTTTCTAGAAAAAAATATGTAAACTGAGTTCTCAGCTGTTTTGAGTATCTATAAATAGATGATATATTATATTTGATTTTACATGGATACTGATCTGTTTTCATTTTTCAGCTAAAAGATAAAGAAAAACAGAATATAAAAGATAAATTTACTGTAAGTAGCTTCTATTCATTGTTACCCAGTCTGTGCTTTTGGGTTTTCTTCCAACATGTAATTGTGTTGATGGATTCTTGATTCTTATTACCGTAATTGCTTTAAATAATTTGTTCCTTACAAAACCAGTTTGAAGGAAAGATATTTAGGAAGCTTTGTCCTCTCCCATCTTGAATTGTATAACCTCAGAACTTAAAAAATGCATCTGCTGCACGGCATTTAAACTTTGAATATAACTACAAAATTAATGTATAGTTTAATTTCTCAAAATGCACGAATCTGCTGAGGTCTTATTACAAATTCTGCGTCCTTATATACTGCTTTCATCATTTAGTGAGTCAATGTACATCTATTAATGGTAGTCAATATCCTGCCTCAGTTCAGATTTCAGTAAATAATCTAAAACGTTAGTGAGAAATTATTTGTACTTTTATGTGAGAACGTTCACTGGTGCCAGTGTAACATTGATATTTATCCAAATTTTTATGAGTGAACAAACAATATGCATATCACTGTTTAAGTTAGATTGTTCGAGTTACCAGTATTTCATATGTTTTACAGGGTTTTAACAAGGAACTGGAAGAAATTCACCGCATGCAGAAAGGTTATGCTATACCAGATCAGGAGTTGCGATCATCATTGAAAAAAGACAATATACAATTTATCATGCCTTCGTACAAAATCTTTCTGGAAAAGTACAAGAAAATGAACTTTACAAAGAATCAAAGTAAATATATTAAATATACTGTAAATGATGTTGAGGACATGATAAACAAATTCTTTGACACAGCTGCCTAATGATATATATGTATAGTTAAAACATTGAGTGCCAAGTTAAGAGAAAATATACATTGTACATGTAATTGGATCCATGTAGGACCATTGAAATATGCCAGAGAAAGTTCTGGGGACAAGGTGATGCAAATTCATGTAATTGCTTTTTTCTGTTATTGAAGTTCCTGATACAATTTTAAACATTTGAACACATTGAAACACCTTCAAGTTCATGTTTCTGGCTCCCCAGGAGTGCAGTGAATGTATGAGAGCTAAAATGTTTCCATGCTATTGACATTCTATAGATGAGGAAAACATGGCTAAACTCCAGACATGCAAAAGTCAAATTTATAGAAGTAATAGAAACATATTTGCAAATGCTATGATGTAATACATAATTTGTTAGAAATGGAAAGAGTAGAAGCAAGGAAGTGCTTTGTTTGAGATGTGCAATACTCCATGTATTATTGATTCCAATATTGTTGTGGCATTTGTTTTCTATGATGTTTGTGCAATATAAATATTGATAATAACTTCTATGTGCAGTTTATTCTTTATTTGTAAGACTGGTCCTATACAATGACCATGGTCAGCAAGTTCAGCTTTGTCCATCATGTTGTGCCAAGTACATTGCCTAAGTCTGCATTAGACACAGTCTTGTACATCATGCTTGCAATCAAAGTCACTGTCTCTGGTACACGAGGGCTTAGGAGTCGCGGTCCGGCCAACCCATAAATATATGTTTGTTTTCACTATTTGAAGTAACTTATTGACAATGTGGTGCAGCAGTACAGCATCTACTATAGGTGTAGTTTGACAGTGAGCCATCTTTAAATATCCGTTACTGTTACTGTATTGGAATCCAAGAAGCAGCTGTCAAGATCAAAGGCAAATCGCAAGAACTTGAATTTACAATCCATGTCAAATAAATCAACGCTAGAAGGACAAAATTGCCACCAATTACTCTGCCTTTACTGGGCACAGCCACAAACCTTAATTAGCCTTTCAGGTGGACATATAAACATACATATGGCTAGCAGCAACACTACATACTTAGCTTTTTTTTTTTTCCCAGGCACAAAAATTAAGTATGGAAGATTGATATAGCCAGAGATGTATTTAGTAATAAGAGATTGGAAGTTTATCTATTTCTCGAATAATCTTTTGATGCTACAGTATTTAGAAAGTGTCTGCTTGAACAAGGCTACTGTTTCACGCAATAAATTTTTTATAGCAACTAAATTTCATAAAGACTTTGAAATATAAACAAAAATGTTCATGAAACATGACTCATATAATCAGATATTATTTATAAAGATCAGAATTTACAATATTACTGCCAAGAACAGGCTGAGTTGTGAAATAAAATGCAGCGAAAAGGCGTCTTTTTCCATTCACTTTTGGTCTCGTAGCATCCTCTTGATATTCAACGAGATTTTCCTATTGGTCCACAGGAAACTTCCAGTCTCTGTTATTTACTATGTCTCTGATATAGCAACAATTTTTGTCAAACTGCCAAGAAGTTTGGCCCAAGTCTTTTTCTCACTATTCCTGCTGAAGGTAACAACAACTATGCACGACTTATCAATACTTTTTATTTGTAAACAATAATTTATAAAATCACATTGTATGTGCTGATCAGGTAACACAAACAGGACAAAACATACATACAGACTATAAAATATCAATTTCACACAAGAACGTTAATGTTCAAACAGCCTCCGTAGTTACAGTTCCCTATGGAAACCCCCTCCTTGCAGCAGTATACATGTACTTAGGAAACTGCGAGATTAACTGTATCCCTGTATTAATGAGATTATCTTGAAGCACCTATACAATATACATATATGAGATTAGTGGTATTGTTATTCATGATACAATGTTTACAATTAGACCTGTGTCAGATATCACCTGCCTTACACAGTCACTACAGATGCATCTCTGTCAGGCAATTTGCTTAACATCGGTTTAAAATTGAATCTACAGAAAAATGAACAGTTTCTACGGATAACCAATTAAGCTGATCTGACAAAAATCAAACCAACTAGTCTATATCAATCAATATATTTTCAGCAATGAGATAATTCTGACAGTAACAGTGTGGTCACTTATTTTGGTTAGTATCAGTAACCAATGGTTTATGAAATTATACTGTGCCAAACTGAGGTAAATTCTCCATTAAAAATGATTATATAAAATGATAGTATTATGCACGAGATAGTGATGTTGCCCATATGTTATCTATAAGATGATGTTGTTACCCATGTATTATCCAAGAGATAATGTTGCCCATGTGTTGTTTATAAGATAATGATGTAGCTCATGTGTTACCTATGAGATAATGATGTTGCCCATGTATTATCCAAAAGATAATATTGCCCATGTGTTACCTATGACATAATGATTTTTTTTGTTATGAGTATCACCTATGACGTATTTAAGTGTTAGCAAATCATGAATGTGGTCCATAAGATTATAACAATGACAGTGAGTATGCTAATAAACAAACCATCTAACACTTTACTGTTGCCACAAATGTATGCAAGAGGAGCATGATGGCCATTTACTGCTCACTTCATATCAAAAAGTACTTGTATAGCTGTGTTTCAAATGTAAATGTCAGTTTTGTTGTGTTCTCTTTATTTAGTGGCCCAAATGTCTGTGATGGATCATAAGACCCGACATAGTGACCCATCAATTTATTACAGGTGACCGTGTAGTAGTTTTATCCCAGACAAGAGTATATCAGGACTAACATTCTTTTTAAATTTCATGAAGATCTGATGTACAAAATTGCTACTATTGTTCAAAAGGATATTCTCCATTTTGAAGGATTTTCCCCCTTTGAACTATGACATATATTTCAACATCAGATGACCAAGCTCCTATACCCACAGAGAGCGCATCAAGACCAACCTCTGTCTTATGAAGAACTGATGCTTGCAAAAGCAATAGGAGTATAATAAAGAGTTTTATATTTTCTGTTGATTCCATGCCACTAGATTGAAAGGATTGAAAAATCCAAGAGTTCATCGAGTGTAAATATGGTTTTGTCTTTAATCCCATTTTACCATAATGGCCCAGTTTAAATCCCAACCCACATTACATCCACACAATTTCTGACCTTGTTTCAGAGTGAAAAAAATTTGAGGTCTCAGTAAATGTTGGTATGGTACGATTGCAGATAAAGGGAGATCACTTCAGCTCACTCTGAGCCTCTGGATCAGCTGAGCAAAACTTGGCACAATCCTCTAAGTATTCTACATTATACTATTGACTCTGTTGGTATTCAATTAATGTGTTGTTATTATCAATAATAAGAAGTTTTAAATTCTAATGTCTTAAAAAAACAAAATAGACATAGTCTTAAAAACATTATATAAAACAAGGAATAAATCTGATACAATCATCACTTTATTGCTGTAAAAAAAATCTAAAAAGAAAGTAGATTAAAAACGTGGGTGTTTTTTGCGATTACAAATGTATTCCATTGGACAGTTCAATAAAATGCTACATGGTACCAACATATAAGAATTTTAACAAATTTTACGATAGTCTATATTCTCTGTGAAGTTCCTTATGAAAATTAAGTCTATATTTGCTGCACTTCAGATAAAAGCACAACCCACATTTCAACAGGAACACAAGAAACTTGATCAAATAACCAAATCAGACCTCTGGCACCGCAAACTGAGCTCTTTATTTGCACTGCATGATTCACAATAAACAAGTCCTTCCATATACATACAGTGTAAACATGAATTCTGCTGTATTTAAACCTTGTGATCAACTTCTTATATTGACTTTTTGCCCCGAGGGTGGAAAAAATGCTCGCCCGGCCGGGGGGCTTTTTGTTTGTTTCCCCCGTCCTTTTTTTCTCTTTTTCCCTCCGTCCCGGGGTCCCCACTTACAAATTGTCCGCGCGCGCATTGAAGGTTAAATACTTGGCACACTGTCTAGCACATCAAGGGGGGGGGGGGGGGGGGGGGGGGGGGGCAAGACCCACATCCCACCCAAAGGTGAAGGCACACTTGGAGATGAAGGTTGGAACCCTAATGCACACTTCGTGTCCGGCGAACTGCTGCTTGAAGGATTTTAAAAAACTAGGCACACATGTCTAGCACATCAAGACGACGTGTCGCGTGCAAGACCCGCCCTAGCTCAAAGGTCAAGGTCATACTTAGAGTTTGAAGGAATGGATTCCTCCATAAAGCATATAGCACACATTCGTGTCCGGACGTACTTGTCTGCTTGAAGGATTTTAAAATACTTGGCACAAAGCTAGCACATCAAGACGACGTGTCGCTGCAAGACCCACGCCCTAGCTCAAAGGTCAAGGTCATACTTAGAGTTTGAAGGTAATGGATTCCTCTTTAAGCATATATGCACACATTCGTGTCCGGACGTAACTTGTCAGCCTTGAAGGATTTTAAAAAATTGGCACAAAGTCTAGCACATCAAAACGACGTGTCGCGGCATGACCCACATCCCTACCACAAAGGTCAAGGTCACACTTAGAGTTTATAGGAAGGAATCCTGTATATATGCATACATTTGTGTCCAGACTAAACTTATTAGCTTTGAAGGATTTTAAAATAACTGTGCACAAAGTCTAGCACATCAAGCGGATGTGTCGCATGCAAGACCCAAGTCCCTACCTCAAAGGTCAAGGTCACACTAGTGTTTAAAGTAATGGAATACGAGCAGATTACTCTGTCATGCATGGAAGGATTTTAAAATTACATAGCACATTTATTGAGCACATGGAGAGGACACAGACTGTGAGGCACCTCTTTCCATTTTTAAGTTTGGACTTTAGCAAACAGTGAAGATTATGATCAGATACCCAAATCATAGTCTACACTGACTTACAGGTAAACATCATAGTCCACACGAAAACACCCAAATCATAGTCTACACTGACTGCACAGGTAAAACACCCAAATCATAGTCTACACTGACTGCACAGGTAAACACCCAAATCATAGTCTACACTGACTGCAAAAACCAACACAAACATTTGCTTCTAATACAGTAAAGGTTTAACACTGACACAAATAATTAAATTGCTAGAATATTTTAATTATTCAAGGGTGAATAATCGAGTTATAGTATCATACTGGAATTTCACTTCTATGATACTTAGTTATTTTATATGTATATCAAAATACTTTAACCATGTTAATCATGGTTTCACACTTCACTCAATACTGGTACTGGTAAAAGTTGCTGGAAGCACATCCATATTATTGCCTTTGCTCGCTACCAAAACAATCATATACACACCAAATGTCATTTTGTTTGTAATTGTGCTTATTAGGTCGACCACCCCCTGGCGAGGTATATGTGCGGTATGACCAGCACCAAATGTCAGTGAATAAGCTGCATAGATATATCTCTTGGAATACTCTGCCTCTGGTATGGATGAGCTCGGGTAGAGAAAATGTTGATTCATGGTAAAAACAGGAAATGAAATAACATGCAAGACATATTTATGATGAAAGACGGAGTCTCATGTTGTTAAGTCTTACAACAGTACTATACATTCTGCTAGATTATTCCAGTAGCATTATATGAACCAATCGTCATACAAAACCATTGTTGAAAATATGGCATTATTAAGGGTCAAATTTTAAGCCATCTTCAATTTCTTTACTTCAAAGGCTAAGTAAAACATATACTGGTACGTCTTCCCCTGTCACATCAAAGTATTCCTGGAATGATCCTTGGTACTCACATATTGCTTTCTTTCTTTAACTAGTTTATTACTTAATGCCTGATAACTCGTGTGTGTATGTGTGTTTAGATGTCATTTTTGAGGTGCAACATTGTAACTGACACACTGGAACACGAGTACAACTGTTTCAGTGATACTTACAATGTATTGTTGTGTAAGATTGGAAATAAGAAATATCTTGTGATTTATCTTTGAATAATTCATGGTGTGTTGTTAAGATGCACCATTATAACCCTCAGAGCTATGCCTCTCATGACATACCCTGCCACATCATAACTCAACCCCATAAATAATTATTTTCAGTTTTGTAAATATATTAATTTATCTAAAACTGGTCTAGAATCTGGATTCCAGATAAGTTCATTTGAATGATTCAAACACTTTTTACAATAATCAAGCTTAAAATTTGTTGATTATGACTGTAAAATGAAAATGCATGTTCCAGTACAATAAATGCTCTACATTAACTATTAGTCTGTACTTTCTCACAGTTTCAAGGAAAAGGAAAATGTTAGAAACGTTAATTGATCCAAAGTCTCAAATACCCTATGGTACTCTTCGTCTAATATATTATGTGAATATCCTTGTATTTCACACAAGAACAGCAGTGTCATAATGCTTGACTAAATGCCCCTTGGTCTTGAATGTACTTTGATTTTCATCATCTCAAATGGTAAACAAAGTCTTCATAATTTCGTGAAGTTGACCAAGAATAACTGGCTTAACTCACTCAGATACTTGGTCTCCAATACACTTTGATGCTCAACATCACACAGTATAAGTAAAATATTCCTGACACAATATTTCCAGAGATATGTTTCTTTGATTTGATTTTATTAAATGCAAGTTTTTACGCTGGAATAGCCCGCTTTCAGCACCGTGAAATATTGGCCTTTTTGTCCTCTATAATCTGTTGAACCCTTCGTCTTATCCTTTCATATCTGTAAGAAAAAGAAGTCAATTCTAATGTTTTGCAAAGTAAAAATATTTCATGCCATTACTCACTGACTTGATAAGCAACAGGAGTAAATTCTACTACATTTTAAAGCATGCAAATAAACTGAGTCGCAGGGGACTGGCACTAACAGTGTATTTGGGTCTAATGTGATAGAGCACAAAATATGGTCCAAAGGGATTTAATTGAAGGTATGCTTACATTGTACAGTGTAAATAACGCAGTTGCAATTGAAACAAGTAATATACAGAACAACCCTATCCACTGGAATCCAGCACTGCATAATCCGCAAAAATAATTCAAACATAATTAGTCCTTTTTTTTATAAAGCATGGAAAGTTCAAATAACCATTCAACTTTAACCCTTCTGAAATGGACTTGTCTATCTTCCAACTTTGGACAGTACCACTGAATGTTGATAGGGATGTTGACAGAAAATTTACTGAATGAATAGCAAATAGTGGATATTATGATCAGAGTACACGGATGATTTACACTAGTAACAAAGTGCAGAATCACCTGTCACCAGCAGGGTGATAGTTATAAGGTCATGTACTGACAAATAGCTGTAAATATGTGGAGCAGCAGTGACGTAATGTTAACACGTTCTGCTCAGGATGGGAAGGTCCCAGGTTAGAATCTCATCAGTGCCATAGGCGGTAGTTTCCTTAGGCTAGACACAATAATTACACTTTGCCTCTCTCTCTTCAAGGATTTTTCCATCTAGTGTAAATCTCGAGATCTATTTATTTAAGTTGTAAGAACTTGATTCACAATTGAGAATAAACATATTAGTGTAAATTAACTGTAACTATGGGTAAATCACCTACTTTGCTTTTAATCTTCTCACTTCTTTTTCTTCATCCTGCTTAAATTTATCTAGCAAGCCTCGTAAAACTGGTTCTGGAATATCGATCAGCTGTTCTACCTGCATAGTAATGAAACGTTCCAGTTAATTCTAGTTTTACAGCAGAACCTATGTACATGTATATGGTAATCGGGAATGTGACAAGCATCCACTATTGTACATCCTAAACAGTTAGTTTTAAAGTAAGTACACCTGTATAATGTAGCCACTTTTTTCTGTTTCTTAGGCAAAAGTCCGAGTGTATTTACTCAATACAGATCTACTGATCCTTTGGGCTTATTAAATACTGGTACAACAGTACTGAAGCATCAAGTTGTAAGCTATCTATCAGGATCAAACACATTGAACACTTTTGACATTGCTTGACAAGAGAAGTACAAACACACTACTAAGAAATGCACTTTTCTGAGACGTCAACAAAACATTGAAGGACTCTGGCATAATGGCTGTGTTTAAAATTACTCCTCTCAGACGTTTACTGCTTAAAAAAACAATGAGAAAGTAAATCTATAAATGTTAACAATTGTTTAAGACAATTAGTCTATGACTTGATAAATATAAGCACTTACCTCTTCTGGTAAAGGTGTGTCCTCAGGAGGTGTTTCTGTGGAGGGGGAGGAGTCATTTGGAATGTGGGCGGGGTTTACAGCAGGAGTTGTGTCTGGTTTATCACGTATATATATTTTAACAGAGTCTGTAGGACCTAACACAAGTCTTTCTAACAATGGAATGTCTGCATCTTTTAAAGACTTTTCACCTGAAACATTAATACAACACAAATTAATTTGTAGTTAAAACATCCATGTGGCCATTCTGCATATCAAAGAACCTAGTCATGTGTGAGAAGTAATTTTATTCCCTAAACTGAGGTATTCAAACATTTCTCTAATTCATCAACTATTTTAGTTTAGCTTATACTAATTTTAGCTCGGTTGTGAAGAAAGCTTGTAGCTTATTGAGTCACTCTTGAGTCCGCTTCCTGGAAAAACCAGTACTGGTGTCATATGAGGAGGTACGCTCGTGACCCCAGTGGGGCTTAAACCCACAACCTCTGGGATCAGGGGCACTACTTTACCTATGAAGACCAGCAATTACAACTTTAAAATCATTTTTACATCTAAAGGTTTTCAGGTAAAGGGAATGGAACATTTTAACTATGCCTGACTGGTGAAAATTCACACACAAAATCTTACTAATGAATACTAACATACAGAGTGCTGGAGAATAAAACATTCATGTAACTTGAGTTTTTGAAAACTCAAACGTATCATAATTTCTCAGTTTACAGTAGCAAAATGTTGTACCTTCTTGTTCAGTTATTATACACAAATTATATTCTTCTGGCTGGTTTTCAACCTATAAAAAACAATAGTGAATGGTCATTAAACTACACTACATGACTGTCATCTGATAATTACAATAGATATGAAAATGTGCAAGGAATAATAAATTTCAAATTTCTTTTTTTCCTTCAGTTGCGAATGAATATCTAAATTTACCGGTAACAAGATTTCTGTTATCAAATATCAAACAGGATAAACACATTAAACAGTAATGACTGATCACAAAGTTGACCAAACATAAACAGTATTATGTATAGCAGAGTCTTTCATCTATACAATAATGTAGTAACTATATCATATAACATTTGTTTTCCCCAAATCTGAATGTCACTGGGATAAAATTACTATGTTGATATTTATCATACAGTTTTGTGGCATAAACTGCTCATTTAGCATATATGATACATATCTAAATGAAACACATATGCATGTTATCGTAAACAATACAACACTACTTATTAACACTCTCGCTGTCAAGTTGATAAAATTCTTGGTTTATTGTGGGATTTCTGTAGCTGTGCATCAACAAACATGCTCAACAACAATACAAGAGGGTCATAAAGATGGCCTTATATCGCTCACCTGAATTAATACAAAGTATCTGTAACACATTATTAAATGTGCAAGATTCATGTAAGATATAAAGATTCTAGTGTCATAAAAATTCTCCGACAGATTAATCATTTTCATTAAATGTTGTAGAAATTAGCTCTGCCCCTGCTGACTACATTTTTTATTTTAAAAAATCCTCAAAATTTCAGCAAACTTAAAGAGTCATCAAAACACATTTGCCTGCAATTATTTCAAAATCAGGCAGGAGCAGCTATTGTTAAAAAGATGTTATGAGGAAGTCATTGTGTACAGCAAACAATCTTCTTAAGAAGTTTGAGAAGAGAACCATTCTAAATGAACATTCATGTGAAGTCTAGTAAATATGGCCGAGTGATTTAGGTTCTAGTCAAAACTATTTATAGCACTGGCCTTACAGCAAAGAAACCAGTTTGAGTGATTATATAGAGAACCATCCTGAAA
This sequence comes from Saxidomus purpurata, assembly GCA_022818135.1. Taxonomy (NCBI): domain Eukaryota; kingdom Metazoa; phylum Mollusca; class Bivalvia; order Venerida; family Veneridae; genus Saxidomus; species Saxidomus purpurata. The sequence goes on along the minus strand of JAFMSR010000002.1, from coordinate 20,298,936 downwards.
TTAGCATTCATGTGAAGATGGCATTTAAGCAATTGTTGCCAAGTGAATTACAAACAACATGTTCAAGTGGTCATAATAGCTAACCCTAAACGTTTTGTGCTCGGATGAGCTCAAAATTGGGCTTACCTTAAATTTGTCCAGTAATGTTTTAACGACCTGCAATACTGTCATTTTGTTATCAACTGTAACACTGGTACAACTGCCCAACACAGGAGTAAATACACTTGTCTGAAAGTTAAAACATAGTATCATATGGTTGGAGTAAATGTATAGAGTATATGTACTGAACGTACAGCTAAATCAACCCTTACCCTTCTGCAGACATATGATTTCTGTCCAGTATAGACTATGTAAACTGATCTGTCTACACTCTGCTCTTCAGTTTATAAATGTCTATTCAGCACACATATGGACATAGACTTTCACAAAATCTATACATAGAAAATGGTGCGTGATACATCTAAATGTTTTCTCTTTAAATTGATAATTAACCTAATGTCTATATATCTGTTAAAGATTGACTGTATCTGCAGAAATAATGTAAGAAAATGTCATGATGTTGCATGCAAAGATTTGATCAGGAGTATCATGCAAGCTTTCAAGGAAGTGTCTATCAAATTTTACAAAGTCGTAAGATATGAAATAGCAGTATAAGTTTAACAAACATCATGAAAGTTGTGTTTTTAAAGGCGTATGTAAAAACTGCAAATGTTAATCGGGCTTAGACTGAAAATGTTGAATCGCTGAAACTATAACTGGGCCAAGCTGCACAGTCTTGATGACTAGACATCGCCATAGTGTGATCGAGGCCCATACTGTTAACATATCTATCTCCGAGATCATCAGTTACACTACTGCAGCAGTATATACAAGTCTCTGTATGCAAAGTCCATTAATCATTTTAATTCATAGCGATTGTCAAAAAAAGAGGAAGTAAGGTTTGTGTGGTGTTGCATTACTGTAATTACAAGTGCTATAATGTTACTCCAGCTGTCTGTGATAGATAAACAACCAGTATTGATTCACATCAGACTGCACAAATGTGCAAGGTGATCCAATTCCATACTACAGTGCAACCTCTCATGAGTGAACACCCTTGAGACCACAGGAATGTGTTGGTTGTTAATAGGACTGGTTGTTCTGCAGAAGTTGATTCCTTATATAACTGAAGGAATGAGAAAGAACATGTATATCTTTTTAGGGAGTATGTTGCTCTAGGAAGGTGTCATTTGAGGTTGTTGGACTGTAGTTCAAAATGCCTACTGCTGGTTTTCATAGAACAGAGTAACATTTTTATCAAGAAAAGCTACTGTACAATAACGTGGTAAAGTTTTCTGTGTTTTTTGCAAAACTTCAACAGGTAAAAACTGTACTTCCTGTTTTGACGTTATCATGAAAACAGTTTACAAAACATCTTGACAGTTTTGATAAACAAAGTCTCTATGTTAGCAAGTAGTGTCACTTTATCTTTTGTTATTTTTTCTTTATATTAACAGTATTCTTTTGTAAGTGTATTTGATGATATATAAATTCAGACTTGTGCACAGGACAAACCAATCATAATTAGAAAATGAAGTTAAGATTCAATATTATTGCTTTACCAGTGTGTTGTGCTATTCTCTGTTTCATTTTTTTTCTATCGTAATGGATGTCATTTTCTGCAAGTGTTACAAGAATCATCATTTTAATTCATAATACTGTGGATATATCATGTACATGTACTTTGTGTAAAGTTGGTTGGGAGTGGGGAGGCGTGCATATGTATGTGTGTGTATACAGTACTTAAGTATTGGGTTTATTGTAATTTAAAATTTGTGTTAACTATATGATCACAAATGTGGTTGAATAAAAATACATTTGAAGACCAAAGTTGGTTCACTTAAGATGAATAGATACTTTCCCATGTCTTTGTTACTTTAGAATCCTTATCCGAAGTAGTTTTATTTAACTTAACAATCAAAACCCGATTTTCAAAAATATTTTAATATCATGTTCACGTTTTGATGTTGTTGCACTAAAGAAATCTACAATTACTTACGTCATAATTATATATATGACCATTTATGGAAGCTCTTTTCCATTTGTTAGGTCTATCTCCCCTATAAGCTACGGTATTTGACTTTTTAATATTTGTCCTTCGCATAACAACATCTGACGAGGGTGAAGATATAACACTATCGTCCAAACCCAAATGACTTTTACGAGGTGATTTTGGATTATCATTACTCGATTCCTAAAAAGAAAAGGAAACAGAAAAATGTGATACATTTGAAAATGCAAGACAGTATAATCTGAGTGAGTTATACATGTACATCTAATAATGACTTGACTAGTGAAAATCAATTGATATGACATGCATAATTTACAAGAGAAAACTTATAAGTTTAGTTAAAGACTATAACTTCCTCATACAGAAATAAACAGACAGAAAAAAAACCTGAGACAAAACCATAAATCCCCTTTTATTTCAGTTTAGTGTTACAGCAAGACCCAGGGATGTCAGATTAAGACATCAAGAATGTCGGATTACAGCATACAGCGTGACACACCAATTAATCCTTAGCTACATTAGCTAGCTGGACAGTTCTAACATGCTTTTGAATTTGATGACCCTGAAAATGGTACTGTAAACCGAGAAACATTCTATATTATTAAATGTTTTCTACTTATTGCAATAACATGATTCAGAAAACTCAGAGAAATCATGATTGTTAAAGCTACATAACTGTGTGTAACTATATTGTTTATCTATTCTTACAGTTTTTGCATGAGAAAAAGGTCTCAAACTTAGAAACTGCAACATAACAGTAAAATAAAATAACTTTTTCCAAATTTACAGTACTTTACAAATTTCCATAGTAGCAATATGACAATTACCGGTATGTCGCGAACATTTATAAAGTATTTGTGTATGACTGTAACTTACATGGTTAACTTCCTGCAGAGGTTGAAGGTCACGATTGTCAGATATGACACTGAAACGTTTCCGTGGTATTGATAAGGAGGGAACTTCATCATACCGCTGTAAAATGATTGGTTTCTTCAGACCCCAGTAGATCCTCAATGGACCCGATATCCGAACATTACCTTCATCCTGTAATTACAATATATTTGTACATGTCAGATGTAAATGAGCCGGATGATAGCTAGTAAAGGAAACTTCAGGTCTGATCCCTGCTGCAGTTACCACAAAGATATCACTTGGTATACAATACATAATGTAAATAGATTCAGTCTATACAGAAAATTCTTGATTGAAAATCAGCACGTTCTTATTGTGCTGACACTTGAGATTCATGAGAGAAGAGTGGCTTATCTGCAAAATTATGTTCAGCTGTATTGATCGACTGATAACACAGGTTTTAAATAGAATTCATACCTCTGTAATTGACAGTGTTTAGCCCGTCTGATAGAGCAAGATATAAATATAATACTAACCTCTATAATTGACAAGGTTTGGCCCCGTTTGCTTTGATGATGCTCATTGTATGATTGCACACGCTTAAACAACTCCGCACCTCTGAAAAGATAAAGTAAAACGCATTTCAATTTTATTATAATTTTTCAGTTAGAATCTGGCAATACCAAATCTTCTTCCTGTGCAGACTGAGTCAAAATCACAACACAAAATGCACCTCTGTGCAACACAAAAAATAAAAGTAAGTTATTGTCTAACAGACGACAACAATATTTATGAATATTGTTTATACATAAAGTTGATCTACTGAGCTTAGCATAGACTCTCATTTACATACAACACATGAATCATTATATAATACTATATCCAGAAACCCAGAATCAGACATTATGCATGTAAATCTTGTCAGAAAGAGGAATGTTTATATTTAAAGAACAATTATGCAGTCATTCTGAAAGAGAGAATAATAGCATAGAAGTACAACTAACAAACTCATGGCAGCTGAAAAACAGATGTTTAATATCGCATCTAAAATTCCAGGCAGTACCTCAACATTGTAAACACTGACCTCATTATCCTGTAGCAAAATTGCCTACTGTGCCCCGGCTTACTCTCCAGAGTAACACAGAACTACCTAATTACATTTCCAGGAAAAAAATCATGCTAGATGAATGTATGATAAGTATGAAAATATCTCGGTACAAACAAAACCTACCTTTTTCCAAATCGGGTCACAAGCACATAGAAAGATAGAGTAAGAACCACTGCTAACATGTTTACATTTTCCACTGTAGGAATACAGAATGTTCCAGTTGCCAGAGTAACCTGCTCATATATCAAACTCTGCCAACTATAGGGAACTGTAACTACCAACACTTGTTTCAATGGAAGATAAAAACACTGGCAATTCCTTCCAGTGAGAAATCAGAAACTGTTGCTTTCTCAAGATGGACACTTTAGAAATGTACGCCTTAAACTGAACCTTTCTTACTTTTGGTATATCCATCTATAATCAGGTTTCGAGGATGCAAATTGTTGACATTTGTTTGAAACTAATTATGTTCCTTGTGTTGTACAAGGGTTATTCATGTTGCTGTAACTTGATTGAATGGTTAAGCATATTAGATGTGTAAACACTGAGCTTTCTTGTTCTACATAAAGATACAGAGACAGTGCTTGTCCTGTACCTACCACATGGATATGCATCGCATGATATCAATCTACAATTATCTATGAATTAAGATGCTATCTGCTGCCAGTGCATCTTCTCTGACAAGGAGTTGCTATGCATTAACAGTGTCTAGAAAACCATTTTATAAGATTACCGAGACTACCAGACTACCATATATCATTATGCCAGTCACATACAAGACTCTCTAACAGTAATACATCTGTCTGAGTTAGCAATATTATTCACTCTTTCCATTAACAGTTAAAGTGAAATACTGGAGATGTCTTGGCTAATGATTTTCTTATAAATCTAAAATTAAACACTTACTGAACCCCCCTCATCTGAATTCTGTGTTAAAATTGTACTTCACAACAGATTTTATTTCAAAAAGTTTTGACATGAACTTAAAACTTTTTTCTTGGCCCATTTCAACAGTATTTCAGTTACGTAATGGCAGGTAGTTTATCTAATCATCGTTCCTATGAAGGACAAGTATTAGACTATTATCCCACAAAAAGGGCCATGTCAGTAACGCGACTCAGACCCATGACCATCAATGACTGACAGGTTTAGTGATAAAATGCATGTTAGAATATACTGCTTAATGTAACTTGTCCTGCACCCTCAGCTTCTCCGTAGTTGAAATGTTTATCTTCATGAAGTAGGATATCAGACTGATAAGCCACTGGCTGATCATATAAGCACAAGATTTGACATCAAATAAAACAGAATAGATAAAGTAATCACTGTTTGAATCTGTAAAGAATTTAATGAATCTGACTTGCTAGATTTATCAAAATACATGTACGAAAAAACATACAAGTCTTGTTTTTAGATTGATTCCTCTGTCCTCATAACAAAATCTGTCCTGTTTGATTCAGTCCTAACTGTTTCAGTTCATTATTTTGCACAATTATGAAAATATTTAAGTTCCATGGTTTGTATTATTAAAACAGCAGTGCTCACTGAACAACAAAACAGTGACAAGAGCATCATAATCATTATGGTCCTAAATAGCTTTTTCGTTCAACTGCTGCTCCAAGACACTGGATATTTTCTTTAATCATAAAGTTCATATTAACACATATACCAGAGATTCATGTAATAAAAATATTGGGCCATTGGTTTAAACAATATTTTATTCAATACATTGCATATACAATATGTCATATTTATGATAGACTTTTTTTTTTAAAAGTTTTCTCAACATATACGTCAAGGTAATTAGCCTATTATCACTGGCCATGTTTTTCAACAAATCAGTGTCTCTTGGTAGACTCTTTGTAGACAGACTCATAACATCATCCCTAAAAGATTTTTCTAACTCTGACAAATGGTTTGGAGGAGGAGTTTCTGTACTGGTAACTATATTATAATAGTAGACATTAAAAGAGAACAGGAACACCTCGTCCTTAATGTGGTTGTTGTGTTCCTGTTTGTGTTAAGTTTCATGCCATGTACAACATTTTAGTCCTATAATGGTTGAAAATAGTGGTCTTTAAAATCTACAGATGTGTAAGGTTTCATTAGTTTGTACCAAGTTCCTATGACGCTTTTGGTCAACATATTAACGGTTAATTTGTCTGCATCTGTTCCCAGCAAGCAGAGCAAAAACCACAAGAAAATTACAACAATTTACTCACAAATGGTAGCAATCATATACAACATGCCACCGAAATTTTTATACATTATGAACCTGCAGGGTGTCTTTTTTATCAGATTGATATTTATGTAAATCTTTATCTACAGGAGGGTTTATGCTGTATATAAAATGGTATGAAAATGAGATCCAACTGACTGATAAAGCAGTCACCATTTACCTGTTTAGTTCTAGTGTAATCAAAAATATAAGGTCGATAAAAAAGTGTAAAAAGCATTTATATCAAAAATTTAAATTTATTCTAAGGTAGAGGCCAGAATTCGAACCTGTATGGCCCTGTCACCTGGCAATGTAAAGCAAGAACACCTAAGATCTCAGTGACCACACCATGCTGGATCAAGAGTTATATATTACAGGACAATACCGACAACAAATAGGGGACATGTTTACAGCCACCAATTTGCAAACTGCAAAAATCAAAATCCCTTACTTAATACTTTAATATTTTATTAGGAACAGAATGTTAAAGGCTTTGCTATAGAATACATTTGAGCCCCAAATACAACCTTGACCTTCAAACTAGGGACTTGCAAATTGTGTCAGACATATCAACTTTGCTTGATAATTTCAATTATCTTAGTGTTTATAAAAGTTGTGCTCAAGGGTGGGGCTGTGGTCGAGTGGTTACGCTGGTCCAATCTGGTTTGTTTAAACAATATTTATTCAAAAAACATGATAATAGGAGAGATCGTGTTTGCAAACAAAACCCTGTATTATGCAAATTTCTTAAGAGACAAGCGGTTAGCGGTCTGGACTACCAATCCAGTGGTTTAGTTTAAACAATATTTATTCTCAAAAATACATTGTATTATTTTCAATTTTGTTAAGATACAAAGTAAAAATGGTGTAACTACAAAATGGTTATAACTGCAGAATCCTTTGAAAACAAGTTCATTTTAAAGAGTTTAATGGAAAATATGAGTATCAAGAGCATTTCATAATTTTTCAATTTTTTCAATTCATTATAAAATTCAAAAATTCCCTTTTGATTCACAAGCATTGTAAACAGAGGTGTTAATCCCGCCTAATACTTATCTCTTACTTATACAAGTAACATCTGGGCATTGGAAATATCAGAAACGCTTTTCAGTGTTTCCCACCCATCTAAAGATGAACTGGTTAGAAATCCAAAGGTAGTCTGATGTGTATCAGTGCTATACACCGGGCAAGTAAAAGAACCAAGGAGTCTATTCGTAAAAGAGCGAGGGTCTGGTACCTGGATTCCCTTGTATCTGCGCATATGTCCCTCTTCAACATGCGCCTGTCAGGAGTCTTGGCAAATTCAACCAGGGAGAAGTCCCAGGGTTGGCCGGGACATAAACAATCAAAGAAAAAGAAAAAGAAGTGATGCTCGGGACACAGAGTATTGCTATCTAACACAAGTTCCACATTGTGACCTTAACTTTAAAGCAATGCAAGCTACAAATCCTTTAGTTGTCCTAAAACATGCAGTTATTTAAAATTTTCTGAAAGCAATGGTCTGGACAGATAACATTGCCACATACATCATTCAAATCGGACACACTGACCACTTGACATTATTTAAATACACCTTGTACCAAGGTAAAAAAAAATATACTAAGTTTGACTGTATACTGCTATTCTCAAGTCCTTGAACAGAGACCTGGTTTTACAAGATGAAACCTTTGTAAGGACTTCTAGCCATTTTGTTCATACACAACACTACCCATGTTGGCACTCTTTCTAAATCTCATGTTTGGTGTGGTGCTATCAACCAACTTAGTTGCTTGATAAGGGATAGACTAAAATGCTTGTATTTTTATGGTTAATAGAAATTGTTATCAGCAAAAGTAAATATTTCAAACATTACTTCCTGAATGAGATACCATGTATTGGTGTTTTTTTTCAACTTTAATTCAAGTTTCATTGTGAAATCTACCATTCAAGCAAATATTATGCACATTATATAATGCTTTTTTTTCATTTTAACAGTGCAATGGGAAATACAATGTAGATGAGATAGACAAAATATTGAGCCATTCAGTATGTGTAACTGGGAAACTGGGAAATCAAGTTACGCATTAAGCAGACGGCAAATGGACGTCTGCAATATACAGACATTTCTTACTAGTTTTTACAACAAAAACAAAACAGACACTACATAATCATGTATGAAAACAAATAATACAATAGGGTAATTCATACAAATAATACAATAGGACAGTTCATACAAATTGTACAATAGGGCAAACTGAAAGTGGAGCAAGGTATAACAAGAGCCATGTTACACATGGTTAATCCCCCCGCCAGGAAGAAGTTACCAGAAGGTTGTACTTTCGTACATTTTACTTGGTGAGAGGAAATCCTTAAAAAGCCGTATAGTTATGGTCATGCTGAGTACAGTTTTCAAGTAAGTGGAAAAAGAATAAGGATGTGAAGAGAAGGTTTGCAAAATTATATTAATGTTCATTATCAGTATAGGTATGATATTTTTCTATTTGACTAAAAGTAGGCAAGGTAGAGTTATTGTTCTTGCACACTGCACTTCCTACCAATGTGCTATGTCAGTGTATTAAGTTTGAAGAAAATCCCTCAAGTACTTTTGGAGTTATGCTTCGGACAAGTAAATCTGATAAAGGGGAATAGCTCTAAAAGTAGGCAAGGTAGAGTTATTGTTCTTGCACACTGCACTTCCTACCAATGTGCTATGTCAGTGTATTAAGTTTGAAGTAAATCTCTCAAGTACTTTTGGAGTAATGCTCTGGACAAAACTCTTAAAGTAAATCTGATAAAGGGGAATAACTCTAAAGGTAGGTAAGGTAGAGTTATTGTTCTTGCACACTGCACTTCCTACCAATGTGCTATGTCAGTGTATTAAGTTTGAAGAAAATCCCTCACGTACTTTTGGAGTAATGCTTCGGACAAGTAAATCTGATAAAGGGGAAAAACTCTAAAAGTAGGCAAGGTAGAGTTATTGTTCTTGCACACTGCACTTCCTACCAATGTGCTCTGTCAGTGTATTAAGTTTGAAGTAAATCCCTCAACTCCTTTGGAGTTATGCTCTGGACAAAACTTTTAAAGTAAATCTGATAAAGGGGAATAACTCTAAAAGTAGGCAAGGTAGAGTTATTGTTCTTACACACTGCACTTCCTACCAATGTGCTATGTCAGTGTATTAAGTTTGAAGTAAATCCCTCAAGTACTTTTGGAGTTATGCTCTGGACAAAACTTTTAAAGTAAATCTGATAAAGGGGAATAACTCTAAAGGTAGGTAAGGTAGAGTTATTGTTCTTGCACACTGCACTTCCTACCAATGTGCTATGTCAGTGTATTAAGTTTGAAGAAAATCCCTCAAGTACTTTTGGAGTTATGCTTCGGACAAGTAAATCTGATAAAGGGGAATAACTCTAAAAGTAGGCAAGGTAGAGTTATTGTTCTTGCACACTGCACTTCCTACCAATGTGCTATGTCAGTGTATTAAGTTTGAAGAAAATCCCTCAAGTACTTTTGGAGTTATGCTTCGGACAAGTAAATCTGATAAAGGGGAATAACTCTAAAAGTAGGCAAGGTAGAGTTATTGTTCTTGCACATTGCACTTCCTACTAATGTGCTATGTCAGTGTATTAAGTTTGAAGAAAATCCCTCAAGTACTTTTGGAGTTATGCTCTGGACAAAACTTTTAAAGTAAATCTGATTAAGGGGAATAACTCTAAAAGTAGGCAAGGTAGAGTTATTGTTCTTGCACACTGCACTTTCTACTAATGTGCTCTGTCAGTGTATTAAGTTTGAAGTAAATCCCTCAAGTACTTTTGGAGTTATGCTTCGGACAAGTAAATCTGATAAAGGGGAATAACTCTAAAAGTAGGCAAGGTAGAGTTATTGTTCTTGCACACTGCACTTCCTACCAATGTGCTATGTCAGTGTATTAAGTTTGAAGTAAATCCCTCCAGTACTTTTGGAGTAATGCTCTGGACAAAACTTTTAAAGTAAATCTGATAAAGGGGAATAACTCTTAAGGTAGGTAAGGTAGAGTTATTGTTCTTGCACACTGCACTTCCTACCAATGTGCTATGTCAGTGTATTAAGTTTGAAGTAAATCCCTCAAGTACTTTTGGAGTTATGCTTCGGACAAGTAAATCTGATAAAGGGGAATAACTCTAAATGTAGGCAAGGTAGAGTTATTGTTCTTGCACACTGCACTTCCTACCAATGTGCTATGTCAGTGTATTAAGTTTGAAGAAAATCCCTCAAGTACTTTTGGAGTTATGCTCCGGACAAAGTTTTTCAAGTAAATCTGATAAAAGGGGAATAACTCTAAAAGTAGGCACAGTAGTTATTGTTCTTACACACTGCACTTCCTCCCAATGTGCTCTGTAAGTGTATGAAGTTTGAAGAAAATCGCTTAAGTACTTTTGGAGTTATGCTCCGGACAAAATTGGGACGGACGGACGGACGCACGGACGGACGAAGACCATTTCTAATATCCCCTTCGCCTTCGGCGGGGGGATAAACAAGAAAAACTGTGATACAAAGTATCACAGCAGGCCTACAAACAAAACTGACATGTAAACATTTTGGAAATTGGTGATGGTTGATGTTGAGGCATGGCCCCAAAAGAACTCAAGGAAACCAATTCTGGTTGAACAAGCAAAACCTGACGTGATAACACATCTACTGACTGACCTGTAGTATCGACACTTTACTGTTATAGGAAAATATGTATACAGTATGTCTTACTTTTTCCTTGCCAATATCCTTATTAGCTTGACATGAATGAAGATTTTTATTATCATTTGCTTTAAAACATTTAAAAATGGTTTAAAAGTTGAAAATGATAAGTAAAACAAAAGAAAAAAGTTTTTAAAAAATTTGGGTTTGGATGGAATTCAAACTCATTTGTAAAATTACACCTTTTGAAGTTTCTGGTGCAGACGCCTTAAACAAATATACCAAAGAGACCGACTACAATGATGAGGGAAAAAAATAAGATAATATAATATTTCATATAATTAAAACGGCAGTCGAAGATTATTCAGTAGAATGTGCTTCGTTACTTTAATGTCAAAAGCTATAAGGGTAAAAAGAAATCATATTGCCATTTTTCTCAGTGAAGATGGCGCCTGACACGTGAAATGCCCTTTTCTACAACTCAATAAGGAACAACAACTCTTGCATTTCCAAACAAATAGACTGTGTCTACAGTTTTCATCTCAGAAGTACCTGAATTTTTAAATGAAAAGAGACACATATATTAGATCTAGTGCTTAAGTCTCAATGCATCTTTCTGCACCCTGTATTAAATATAGCGGGCCACTGCTGCGGCCTGCAATAAAGTTTTAGTCCTGAACATCTATTAGTAACTTTCAGGTAAATTAACTCTAATTGACACTAATACCTTTTCTCTCCAATAAGATCTGATAATAGTTATAACTGCAGTTGCCTTAGAAACCATTGCAGGCAACTGACAATGACATTTCATTTTTTCTGCTGGAATAATTTTACAAATCCTTTCCTGAAAACATCATCATTTAACTGTCATTGAGTAACCATGTTCTTTAATCTCTTATTTTATAACAATGTAACAATGTATAACTACAAATGTAGTCATGACTACTTTGTTCTATTTGTAAAGCAAAATTTAATAGGACTTCACTGCACCTGCATTTCTCTTTATATTTTCATCTGCATTTTGCAGAAACTTTCAATTTTCACCTGCAATCGGCATTATAAAATAATGTTTTCGCATCAGCACATCTGCTAACGTAATGTCATAATGTCAATGATCATGTCGGGTCATCATACAAGTATGATTAACTGTGAATTAAGATGCACTTTGTAACACAGTGTCACCACAAACAGTCTATTATAGTGTATTGTTTGCTCATTATCCCAGGCCAGGGAAATAGATTTACACATCTTCATCAACAGTCAAGTAGTAAAATACCCCAGTCTCTAGCAACATGAACCTTCAAGGTAACAAGAATGTACTTGTGCATATGTATACCCAACATGCATTCTATACAACTCTAGAAATTTAAGTATTTTATCCTTCTAAGTTATGTTTCCTAAACCTTGAAATACTGGGGGCAGGGGAGGGACTACTAAACACAATACAAGTGGTAATTACCATCATTTGTTCATTAAAATTAGGCTGATAAAAATGCCAAAGGCTTTCATCTATTTTTCATGTTTTCTTGCAATTTATAGTAGGATCTATATAATTGTGATAAAAAGGGGAGTTACTTACTGTCTACATACCTATGTAATCTACAAACTTATGAAACTTGGTCAACTAATTCCATTCAATAGATAAGAATAGACATGAAAAAATAGCTGTAAGGGTTTTGCAGTTGAAAATACATGACAATACACTGGTTGCAGGCTGGAATGAACCCAGTATCACAAACATCAAATTAAGATTTACTCGCTGTCAATTTGTTGTTGTAATTAGCATGTAATGTGGGTGTACAGAATGATAGATACATGAAGAACAACACCTGATCTTGTTGGTTACAATGTTTTGGCTATGTAATTTACCTGGACAGGTAGTGAAGCATGTGGTCAAGCTACAAACCATCTCATTATCATTTAGGATCAATTACAATAAGTCAGTTAATCTACACAGAGCAACAGAACATACTATTTAACATTAAGTTGAAAATTTTAGCCTTAAAATTATTTTTTGATTTTCACATTCAACATGATTTTTTATTTGTACAAATACTCTAAATGTCTTCTTAAGGGCTCCTTTTAAAGACACTTAGAAACAGACAGGAAGGACCGGCAAACAATTTAAGCATCATTATTCATCCTGTTCAAGTTAATACCTACTATGTACATGTATGAAAACTTATATGTACATGTAAGAAAATCTTTAACAATACCCAACCGTACAAAATACTTCCTGGTAAATAAAAATGAAACTATTTCCTTTCCGGTTTGTATTACATATAATTACTCAACATTTAAAGACACTGATTAAATAACCATCAAAAGTTAAAAGACATCAGTTATAGACATCAGTAATTGTTAAATTTGGAACATTTCCCAAATTGTTTGTTTTCTACAAAACAATATTGGAAGGATTTCAGTAGACTCACTGCTGGCTGAACTTTCAGATCTGACACCTGAGGATGTAGGAATTTATTTTAATGCCAAGCCAGTAGTTGCTATAAGAATTCAGTCTAATAAAACCCCTGATAATCTATGACGTTTTAGAATAACTGAAAACAGTTTTACAAAACTGCACTCACACAATATAATATATTACAGAAACTAATGAATGGCATAACTATGTGGTCAGCCTATGTATTTACATATATGTAGACTGAAAATACATACTGCATTATTATGGGTTGAAATATACCACTGTCTTTTGTTATTATGTATGTTTGTCAATAGCTATTCATAGCTAATGTTTACTTGTTAATTAAATCTACCGACCGTAAATAAAATCTTGTATCTTGTATCCTATATAAGTTTATTTATCGAAGAAGTGACTGATTGCATTTTCTATTTATCATGACACAAGCATTTTTTGTAAGTTGTACTAAAGTACATCAGGATGAATTTTATCCACGATATAAGCAACACATTCTGACAAAGAATACGATAGAAGAGAAAAACAATTTGACAAGTACGTATCAAGTTTGATAAAGACTTGTAGTGGCAGGAAATATTAACTTACACACACTTAACATACATCATAGGCCAAACCTTCCTAGCATTTTATGATGTCAAACTGTTAACATTGTACAAAACAACTGAAAACAGGTTACAGATCATGTATTGATGTGAAAACAAGCAACACAAAGTGGCCTTCACACTTAAATGTGACTTTAACTGTTTATCACAGAAATACTGTTCTATGTGAATTTTTAAAGACAAGTGTTACAGCATGTTACAAATTAAGATTTTTTTAATTAATATTTTCCACTATGTGCTGTAAAAAAACCTTTAAAAGAATTTATCCTAAACATATCTCTTCTTCTAAAAAATATTTACTTTGAACACTAAAACAGTCTGCAAACAAGCACTACATTATAAAAGTGAATGCGACTGTGCAAACTGAGCCTAGCTGTTCTAGATAAGGAACATAACTCCCTTGGTTGTGACCTTATGCCCTTGGTTGTCCCTTAATTTATTTACTAGATTCTACTGTATCTACTGACAAATTTTTCAAAGACATATTATAAAATGAGCCTGAATGTTTAGCAATTATTTTTCATAACACTGAAAATCTTAACTCAATGAGTGTCAGAGAATTTAATCAACAGGGAAAATATATGATAAACATCAGTAGCAACTAAAAATACATGAAACTAAAGATGCTCAAACTTAGTAAATGCAATTAACATGTCTACATTTAAAGTAGGAAGTGAAGTGAACCAAGTTTAAAAAACACCCTGCCCTGTATTGTATATCTAGTGTAACCTGGCCATACCTCCATTCACATGCAAATTCTAAGTACCTCATTAAACAGTCACAAAGAAATTAAATGCAGAATAAATGATGCACATCTTAGATTGAAGATCAGATAACATTCAAAATTGGATGTCTTACCTAGGAAATCTAGAGTTAGCCATTTTTGTGACAATTTTGTATCGTTACATGTGAGATAAATTGCACTAGAAGTGCTGCCCTCTATCAATAATACAGTAGAAAAAAATGGAGTAAGAAAGGGGAGAGTAACAGTATCTGTTTTAATGTCTGACTCTACAGGGGAAGTAATGACTGATAAACGGTTTGGATTCTCAGACTCTTAATATCATACTGATTGTCTCCCTTGATGCAGAATTACAAATAGCAGTAATTACACTGAATGACAGACGTAATTGGTTTTACAATTACAGTCAACATAACACTGTAATGACATCACTAACCTAAAATTAAATAATTGCTGTACGATAACTTTTCTTTCCTAAAAATTTTGGCTTTTCTTAGACACAAAATTTCCTTCTCAAATGATTCTAAGATAGCAATTAGCTACATTAGTTTTCTTAGTAAACCTACCTAACTTTAGTTGGAAGCTGTTTCAATGCAACAAACTTTCCACCATCACTATTTCTACGCAGGACCGTTGACACTTTTGTTGCTGGATTTCCGCCTGACTGGTACACACACTTCATTCCACTGTCACCAGAATTTTCACTGACTGGTTTTAATTCTGAACTACTTCTTGAACCACTGTTACTGGAATAACCACTACTGGTGTCGGAATCTATACTGCCGGCACTATTTCTTTTCTGAAACAGTTTCTGTGGTGATGGCATGTCACTAGCACTAAAACGTTGAAGTTTCAGGGGTCCTGGACTTGTCCTTGACGTGTTAAAAATACATTTCAGGCCGTCTGCTGTTTCGTCGTTTAAACTTGTGTCCTGAGATCCATTGGTTAGCTCCCCTGATTTTCGAAAATTTGCTGGTGACGTAACATTTGATCCATATCCAAACATCTGTGGTCCAAACAAGGCAGCGTAACAGGGATTGTGACAATATGGCATGCCCTTGTGCTGAAATATAGAGTAGGATGTTTGATACCAAACATTTTTAGGAGATACACTAAATTTTTATCAAATACATGACAAGTGTTATAAATTTGAAATAAATTTTTTTAAACTACAATGTACTTGATTACGGTAATTGACCACAAATACATCCACATTCATCCATCAATCAAAGTTGTCATCATTATCAGATTCTAGGCCTACTGAAAGTGTTTACCTAATTGGTAAATATTTGTGGTGCATCAACACGTACATACACTGGAGATATTATATCAAAATTTAATTTCTGTCTATAACCAATGCAAAAATTAGCAAACGTTACTGTCTGATGCATAAAAACCTGTAATTTTTTAATGTGTATTGTGGGAAATCTTAAAGGTTGGATTATGTTTCATATTGATGAACTGGTTACTTAAATAGCTGAAGATTTTTGTTACAATATTTCAGTTCCGGCAGGATATAAATTTCAGCAATATTTAAAATACAAAGCTGTGACTGACTTCATACTTGAAATAGAAACTGAGTCAATATATGTCTTAATACTAAAGGAAAAAACTTCAGAATGTTTTGTTGCATGTACAATCCTATAAAACTGCAATAACAACAAAACTGTCATGTTTAATTATTGTCTAAAAACAATTTAAAGGTGATTTTTTGTGCCTCGGAAAGTTGTACAGTAATTCAGTTGTAGTAAAACATCAAAGCAACAGCGGCGTTTCCTGGCTAATCAATCGCGGCATCTAAAATCAATGTCTTACTTCCTCTTGAGAAACTACACTGAATAGCCTATAGAGAAATTATTTCATGGTCTGGGACATTTGCCATGCTGTAGTTGTCCATTATTCCTTGTAGAATCTCCAGGACAATATCAATGCTGGTATATTGATAATCTATATCAACCTGCGGTTTCCTAAAGCATCAAAAACAAGACACAATGGGAGACTGAAAACATTTCAACTGCTTATGGGTAGGAGTGATTATAGAGACTTTTGACAGCATGGCATTATCAGTAATAAGCCATAGTCTGGATTACCTGCCCCTGTCACTTAGTTGCTGGTTCCCAATTACTTCAGTGTGCTGGGATCAAGACTATAATAAACCTACCTATTCCCATCCCTAAAATAAAACAAGAGGGCCAAGATGGCCCTATATCGCTCACCTTGGTACAAGTCCACTTGCCTGGTGGAAGATCACTAGATAATGTTATATACCAAATAGGTTTTCCTATATACGTCTTTGTAAAACAAGTGATCCGGGGGTCATAATTTGAACAATCTTGGTAGAGGTCCACTAGCTAATGCTACATGCCAAATATCTAAGCTCTAGGCCCTGTGGTTTTACAGAAGAAGATTTTTAAAGTTTTTCCTATATAAGCCTATGTAAACCTAAGTGACCCCCCATGCGGGGTCAATTTTGATCTGGGGGTCATAATTTGAACAATCTTGGTAGAGGCCCACTAGACAATGCTACATGCCAAATATCTAAGCTCTAGGCCTTGTGGTTTCAGAGAAGAAGATTTTTAAAGTTTTTCCTATTTGTTGCCATAGCAACCAGAGTTCTGCATGGAATGGAATTCTTTGAACAATTTTGGTAGAGCTTCATGCAAGGAACATTCCTGCATAGTTTTATCAACATTGGCCAAGTGGTTTCAGAGGAGATGTCATTTGAATCAAAATGTTGACAGACGACGGACAATCATCAATCAGAAAAGCTCATCCTGGCATAGCCAGGTGAGCTAAAAAGTATGTGAGATGATCAGTATGCACAGTGCTGATGTGGTCAAAACTTACCATGCAACTCATTAAAAATACTACCATGCATGTATTACAATTCTATGGGTATTTTAATGGAAATATGAACTAGAGTTATTTATAAGCTGTATTGTGTTATACAATAACAGGAAATTTACACTGATTATACCAAGTAAACGATTATCAATACTTTAATGTCTGTATAAATGAAGTCTTCATTACCATGTAATGATACTACAAAATGTTTTGTTGAAGTCTCATGCACACACTATGGTAAAAGAACACCTAAATACATAAAGGATCCTCTAACTGATTGTATGTAATCAAATCTTATTTTGCTCACATCTGTCTTCATGACCAGATAAGTATGTCAATTTAAAGCTGCTATATACAATTTACATACAATTTAGGAAGTATTGTATAGCTACAATGCTTCTACACTTTTCTACATCACTGATGCAACAACTGTGGGTGTGGCTGTGTCTTGACGTAATTTGATCAACAATGTCATAATTGAGAAGATGTTTAAACAGGATTTCCTTGTAGCAAAATAATTCTATGTAACAGGCTTTATTGTTCACGTATTTTCATGCTGTTGATTTTTAAATGAAATATGGGCAGATTAACAACCCTTCTGCAGTTAATCCCAAGGATCAGAGGGTTTTGTTTTTTGAAGATTATGTTAAATAGCAGCAAATATAAATGACCCTCTCTTTGGATAATGTGAAATCACAACAATGAACCACAATCGGTTCTATTACACCTTTCATCGTCCAGTTTTCCCCAAGTTTCAGAAGATTTCACACATGAATAAACTTAATAAACTCATAAATATTTCC
This sequence comes from Saxidomus purpurata, assembly GCA_022818135.1. Taxonomy (NCBI): domain Eukaryota; kingdom Metazoa; phylum Mollusca; class Bivalvia; order Venerida; family Veneridae; genus Saxidomus; species Saxidomus purpurata. The sequence goes on along the minus strand of JAFMSR010000002.1, from coordinate 20,280,633 downwards.
TTCATGGATTTCCAGCCATTAACTCCATTATTTTTTCTCAAAAAACTTGTTGTTTCATCCTCAAAACAACAGAACATTAATGGCCCTTCCTTTAAAGAGATAACAAACATCCATAAAATACTTCATCTTTCATTTTTTATGACTTGTGAACATTTTAAGCTATATATAATATTTAACTTGAATCAATACACTTAACTCTTAATAGCACAAATATAGTTTTAAGGAATGAATACCAAGTATGGACTACTGTTTGTAGCTGGTATCAAACTCTTTTTCTGCCGCTTTGGGATAAACTATCTCCAACACAGAATGTACTTTATAAACAATACCAGCATAGAACAAGAGGGCCATCACGCCTTCGAGTATTGTACTGGTATACATTTGTATATATAAACAAGAGGGCCATGATGGCCCTATATCGCTCACCTGACTACCACTGACTATAATAAAAGGGGTCATGATTCTAACATAATCTAGAATAAGGGGTAATTTTAACTAGGGGGTCATGACTTGAACAGTCTTAGTAGAGGTCCACTAGACAATGCTACATGCCAAATATCTAATATCTAGGCCTTGTGGTTTCAGAGCAGAAGATTATTAAAGTTTTTCCTATATAAGCCTATGTAAAACCAAGTGACCCCCAGGGCAGGGTCAATTTTGACCCGGGGCTCATAATTTGAACAAACTTTATAGAGGTCCTCTAGACAATGTCACATGCTAAACATTTAAGCTGTAGGCCTTGTGGTTTCAGAGAAGAATATTTTTTAAGTTTTTCCTACATAATTAAGCCTATGTAAAACCAAATGACCCCCCTGGCAGGGTCAATTTTGACCCGGGGCTCATAATTTGAAAATCTTGGTAGAGGTCCACTAGACAATGCCACATGCTAAATATCTAAGCTCTAGGCCTTGTGGTTTTAGAGAAGAAGATTTTTTAAGTTTTTCCTATTCATTGCCATATCAACCAGAGTTCTACATTGAATGGAATTCTTTGAACAACTTACATAGAAGTTCACGCAAGGAACATCCCTGCAAAGTTTCATCAACATTGGCCAAGTGGTATCAGAGGAGATGTCGTTTGAAGAAAATGGTGGACAGACTGACATACAACGGACCCCGGACGGAGATTGATTTTTATATACTGATAAATCAAAGGGCACATATTAACCATCTTGAAATGAACTCGCTAACAAAAAGATTCTGTCTACCTGGGTATATATCATTTGGATTGGCAAGGAAAAGAAGGTGTTAGATTGTAATATTGTTATTGATTTTTTGTAAATCACTGCAGGCAAAACAAACAAAAACATTCATTCATATCTTTTCCTACCTAAATCAGATAACTGCACAATAGTTAATTTTGAAAGTAAGATAAAGACAAGCACTATATATCAGCAACTGTCATCGAGTCGCGTCTGCACTTTCTGCTTACTGCATGTTACTGGTAATATAACTGTAATTGATGTGGAGAACATGTAAATCACGCCTCATCTATTGTTGTTGACCTGTACATGCATGTCTTTCCTGCAGATGAACTACAGTTAGTTTATGAGAATTTGACAGTGACACAGTAGAAGAGTTTACTATTACTTGGTTACCGTACATTGGGTAAATACTAGTACTCTCGATATTATACAGATTAAAAAACTTTTCTGGTATACATGATGTACCTTTCAATTTATTGGTTGTGGAGTTCTGTGGACTCTTTTTTTTTTTACCTGTTATGTCACTGTCACATTATCCTGAAGTAACGGTACTGTATGAGTTAAATCCAAGAAAGTTTTTCCTTCAATACTTTAAAGTTTCTGGACTTGGCTGATAAAAACCTCATTCACAGGGTCAGAATCATAAGGAAGGTAAAAATCTTCTAGAACAGGCACAAACATTTTCTTCAACTATTAATTAGCATTGAGTACTTGATAAGAACACAGATCAATTACCTTTAGTTTCTAATTGACCCGAAAGCTGAAGAACATTACAGATTTAATCAACGTTTTTATGATAAAAGGTTATGTCAAAATCTTATAATGACATAAAGGATCTATTAATGTTATATCAAAGTATAAATACCTACTCTGATTAGAATAAATTATCATATTTATAGCCATTGTTTAACACAGCTACCGGTATTTCGACTGATGTGGATCATTAGACTTTAAAGATTGTTAAAAACAGATTAAATATTCAAATGCAAGGTGCATTTTAACAGTGCTACAGTTATTAGATCTTATCGTATTTTTAATTACCTTGTAATAGAGATGACAACTGATCATTACTGATAAAGGCAGTGTGTGCTCAACTTTTGTATTGTTCAATCATTAAAAGGCAGACTTAAACATTGGGCCTGTAATACTAATAACATAAAACTAGGATTTCATGAAACTGAAATAACCTTGAAATTAACGATAAAAATTCAACAAGAGCTGTCAGTAGGACAGCGCGCTCGACTTTTTTAGTGCTTGCCAATAAAACAAAACTTTGACAGTTAAGGGCACACAAGACTTTAACTAGGAATTTCTAAGTACAAATCAAGAAACATTTTCACAGAGTTATCTTCTCTTGCTTACAGATAGGTCTCATGATGGTACATAAGTACTCCAACTTTCAAAGTAATATCTCAAATGGTTAAGTCAACAAGTGGACAAGAATGAAAATTTTAACTGAGTTTCTAAGACAAAAAGGGCCCATAATTCACATAAAATCCTTGACAGAATTACCTTCTCCTGCCCATGTTTTGGGATCATGATGGTAAACAAGTATTCAAACTTTCAAAGTAATATCTCGAACAGTTTAGTCAAAAATTGGGCTGGACGAAAAACTTTACCAAGATTCTAAGTCGATAAAGGGCCTTAATTTTTAAAACAAATCCCTGACAGAGTTACCTTCTCTTGCCTACAGATGGGGGTAATGATGTAAACAAGCATTCAAAGTTTCAAAGCAATATCTCAAAGGGTTAAGGCAATAAGTGGATTTTACCCATATTCAAAGTATTTTCTAAGTAAACAAGGGGATATTCTGTCAAAAACCTTGACAGAGTTATGTACTCTTGTCTGTTGATGTAGGTCATGATGGTAAACAAGTATGGTTAGTTTCAAAGCAATACCTCCAATGGTTTTGAAATAAAGAGAGGTGGTACGGAAAACTTAACCAAGCTCAATACACTTTCTAAGTCAAAAAGGGCCATAATTCTGCCAAAAACCCTGGACAGAGTTATGTACTCTTGTCTGTAGATGGAGGTTATGATGGTAAACAAGTATGGTAAGTTTCAAAGCCATACCTCCAATACTTTTGAAATAAAGTGGGGTGGCTAGAAAAACTTAACCAAGGTGTGACGCCAACGCCGACGCCGGGGCGAGTAGGATAGCTCCCCTTTTCATAGAAAAGTCGAGCTAAAAAGGTCTCATGTACTTTATAAACAAGGTACACATCATACCTGTCCCAATTTATCATTAATTTCTTTCAAATATGATACACATAATAAATTAATGCTGCATGATGTAAAGTTTGACATCTTAAAGTCATCATTACCTTGCAAGGTATGGTAACTTCTGACATTCTACCTGAATATAAAACCTACATGTAAACTGTACCTTACCTTTGCATGGGGTCTATGAGCCATTAATTCAATACACTCCAAACATCTCAAACAGTTCCAAGGTACCAGTGTAAACTGTGCCTTACCTCTGCATAAACTCTTGCTTACCTCGGAGTTAGTATTTTATTACACTCCAAGCATCTGACAGTTAAAATGCCAGTCTAAATGACATTTTAAACTGAGCATTACCTCTGCATGTTGTCAAGGAGCCAGTTTATTACTCTCAAGTCCAAGCATCTCAAACAGTTAGGGTGCTTATCTACATGTTAACTGAGCCTTACCTCTGCATGTTGTCCTGGAACCAGGATTTTACTACATTCCAAGCATCTCAAACAGTTAGGGTGCTTATCAACATGTTAACTGAGCCTTACCTCTGCATGTTGTCCTGGAACCAGGATTTTACTACATTCCAAGCATCTCAAACAGTTAGGGTGCTTATCAACATGTTAACTGAGCCTTACCTCTGCATGTTGTCCTGGAACCAGGATTTTACTACATTCCAAGCATCTCAAACAGTTAGGGTGCTTATCAACATGTTAACTGAGCCTTACCTCCACATGTTGTCCTGGAACCAGTATTTTACTACATTCCAAGCATCTCAAACAGTTAGGGTGCTTATCAACATGTTAACTGAGCCTTACCTCCACATGTTGTCCTGGAACCAGGATTTTACTACATTCCAAGCATCTCAAACAGTTAGGGTGCTTATCAACATGTTAACTGAGCCTTACCTCTGCATGTTGTCCTGGAACCAGTATTTTACTACATTCCAAGCATCTCAAACAGTTAGGGTGCTTATCAACATGTTAACTGAGCCTTACCTCCACATGTTGTCCTGGAACCAGTATTTTACTACATTCCAAGCATCTCAGTTAGGGTGCTTATCAACATGTTAACTGAGCCTTACCTCCACATGTTGTCCTGGAACCAGTATTTTACTACATTCCAAGCATCTCAAACAGTTAGGGTGCTTATCAACATGTTAACTGAGCCTTACCTCTGCATGTTGTCCTGGAACCAGTATTTTACTACATTCCAAGCATCTCAAACAGTTAGGGTGCTTATCAACATGTTAACTGAGCCTTACCTCCACATGTTGTCCTGGAACCAGTATTTTACTACATTCCAAGCATCTCAAACAGTTAGGGTGCTTATCAACATGTTAACTGAGCCTTACCTCCACATGTTGTCCTGGAACCAGGATTTTACTACATTCCAAGCATCTCAAACAGTTAGGGTGCTTATCAACATGTTAACTGAGCCTTACCTCCACATGTTGTCCTGGAACCAGTATTTTACTACATTCCAAGCATCTCAAACAGTTAGGGTGCTTATCAACATGTTAACTGAGCCTTACCTCTGCATGTTGTCCTGGAACCAGTATTTTACTACATTCCAAGCATCTCAAACAGTTAGGGTGCTTATCAACATGTTAACTGAGCCTTACCTCCACATGTTGTCCTGGAACCAGTATTTTACTACATTCCAAGCATCTCAAACAGTTAGGGTGCTTATCAACATGTTAACTGAGCCTTACCTCCACATGTTGTCCTGGAACCAGGATTTTACTACATTCCAAGCATCTCAAACAGTTAGGGTGCTTATCAACATGTTAACTGAGCCTTACCTCTGCATGTTGTCCTGGAACCAGTATTTTACTACATTCCAAGCATCTCAAACAGTTAGGGTGCTTATCAACATGTTAACTGAGCCTTACCTCCACATGTTGTCCTGGAACCAGGATTTTACTACATTCCAAGCATCTCAAACAGTTAGGGTGCTTATCAACATGTTAACTGAGCCTTACCTCTGCATGTTGTCCTGGAACCAGTATTTTACTACATTCCAAGCATCTCAAACAGTTAGGGTGCTTATCAACATGTTAACTGAGCCTTACCTCTGCATGTGCATGTTGTCCTGGAACCAGTATTTTACTACATTCCAAGCATCTCAAACAGTTAGGGTGCTTATCAACATGTTAACTGAGCCTTACCTCTGCATGTTGTCCTGGAACCAGTATTTTACTACATTCCAAGCATCTCAAACAGTTAGGGTGCTTATCAACATGTTAACTGAGCCTTACCTCTGCATGTTGTCCTGGAACCAGTATTTTACTACATTCCAAGCATCTCAAACAGTTAGGGTGCTTATCAACATGTTAACTGAGCCTTACCTCCACATGTTGTCCTGGAACCAGGATTTTACTACATTCCAAGCATCTCAAACAGTTAGGGTGCTTATCAACATGTTAACTGAGCCTTACCTCTGCATGTTGTCCTGGAACCAGTATTTTACTACATTCCAAGCATCTCAAACAGTTAGGGTGCTTATCAACATGTTAACTGAGCCTTACCTCTGCATGTTGTCCTGGAACCAGGATTTTACTACATTCCAAGCATCTCAAACAGTAAGGGTGCCAGTCTCTTCCCAGTGATGTCTTTCTCTCAGCTGTAATTAAAACAACAAATGAAATGTTTCACTCTCCATGATCAAGTGGTTAAGGTCATTTGCCTTAAAATCACTAGATGCAGTCATTCTGAACCGAGTACAGTATACTCTGTATCAAACGACTCAAGACATAGTGAAATTCCGGATATAAGGAACAAATATTTTGGGCCCATTTTTTTTTCTCTTCTTTTTTAAATATAAAAATGCTATATGGATATAACACACTTCAGGACGAGTGACTTGAATCTTTTTTTTTACCACCCTGGAATAGCTCACCCTGGCACAAAAATGCCAGGTGAGCTCAAAAGAAATAGGACTTTAACATAAAAAACCTCTTTGATAGATTTTTGCTCAATGACAACTAGCAGGTTACAAAAACATGCTTGAGCTACACTTGATTTGGTAGTGGTAATGATGAATGAGAAAGTCTAAGGGTTTTGTTTGTTGTGAGCAATGTAAGACTTCTTGTGCAAGATCAATTCTGTGCAGTACAGATGTTATTCTAAACAAACAAAAAGTTGAACAGTTCTACAGTTACTAGCAGGTAGTTTACCTTTCATTTCTGGGGGAGGACCTGTGTACATTTCAATCCTCCATAAGAAACATCCATTCTCAACATCTCAAATTCTCAATAGTTCTGTTGGTATTTGGGACTCAAACCCAAGACACTCAATCAGTAAGAAAAACAGGTTTAGTATGTATTTGTGTTTAACTATTACACTAAGGTCTGACAAATATCACAGTAGACTATAAGCACATCTGTGCGAGTCACAACTATCATTCTCAAGGGCTGACATAATTTTCCCATTAAGAGCACTGCCTTCAGTGAGTGCAGATCATGGTAAGAGTTTACAGGTGTGCTGGCTGGTGATGATCAGCACTGAATGACTTGCCCCTCAGCTGCCGGTAAGAAGTAGGGCACACAACTTAATACATTTAATTTTGTACTGCAATTCTCATTTAGATACACTTGCATACACTTTGTGTGTCAGATTTGACTTCAAATACTTAACATATGAAATTTTAATACACTAAACATGTCATGTGAGACAGGTTATACAACTTTCAAAAAGTTTGTACATTAAAATATACATAAACTTATGAAATATAATTTTACAAGCCTATAAACCTGGTTGGTTCAAAATACTTTATTAATGTTTGTTTGGTGTACATCAGGTCATGTATTTGTTTATTTGGGTCAATTTACAATGTTGACAAAGAGTCCATGTTTACATAGAACGATATTTTATTACCAATATCAGAATATTTCAAACATTAGGAAAAGGTGCAATATGATAAAACTTGAATTAATATCATTCAGGCCTTTGGAATGAAATAGATAATCAGTAAATAAATTATGTGTTACGTTAAACGATAAATTAACACTATAAAAATTTAGCAAACCTTGGTTAAAAGTAAAAAGTAAGCACTGTAACTGTTGTTGATTGTTACAACATTATCATTTTGCGAGTAAAAACATATATCATACAATTATACAGATCTAGGGACATTCCAAACCAAGGCAGAAAGAAATTGTTAGCCAGTCTCAACCTAAGACTTTTTCACAATATTAATCTTTAGTGATACACTACAAATCAAGGTGGTAAATGCAGAATTAGCTGGAATTTGAGTATTGTAAACATTTATGTATGTGGTGTATTTTTCAGAATGGGTATTAATTTTTAATCTTTTCTAATGTAGTATGTCATACTTAAGAATGAAAAATTAGAGTTAGTGGTATTTCTATCATCATCTGAATAAATATTACGCTCCTTATTATTACCCAACCCACTTTACTAAAATCCATTTTTTCAATTTTTGATAAATGAATATTTTCATGATAAAGGAATAACAAGGTTTTTCAGATATTTTGTCTACAGTTTTATTAAAACCTTTGTTTTAGAATGTAAAAATAAGACATGGGGGTCAATGTGCATATAAGAAAGAAATTCAATAGATACTGACAAAAAATGTGTTTCTTAGATTTCGACGAGCTTTGAGATACGACGGCATAGGTCTGTAACAGAGAACTGTAAAAGGAACTAGTTATTAATGTATTTTTATATCCTAACATTTCTTCTTGTAATAAAGTTTGAATTAAGTAAATATCTCAAACGGTTTCTGAGAAATGACTATTTTTGTACTACCCCCATTTTGGCATCAATCAAGTCACAAAATGCGAGGTCAAAATATTTTTTCTTAAAAATGTTCAATGTTTTAGCACTAAAATATTCCTATTGTGCTTAAGTTTACTACTGCATAACTGTTTTTTCCAGTTAAATCATAATTTTTGAAATATAACAAATGTTAATTTCCGGAAGTGCAAAAATCCAAAACCTCACCAGTGACTCCCCCTTAAGAATATGTGGATATGTCACCAAATACTGTAAAAACCCTTAATACTGGTGCAGTATCCTGACTGGCACAGGCAATGAATAATACTTTCAACTTTAAAAATGTTTGTAATTTTTGTTGTACAGGTGTGTCTGGAAATATAAATGCGGGTACTCTAAAAATTCATTCTTAGTTGCACACAATATGTTTTCCCACATATTTTACGTTCAAAGCATGCTCTATCATTATCAAAATGTAATATATTGCCCTTGCTATAATCTTTCGGTTTACAGCAAGCTTTTATGTGACAAACTTTTGGAAAGGAGCTCTTCATTGTAAATCTTTATGCTTGATAAGGTAATTTAGAGGCAATAAGAAACTGGAAACAAATCTAATATAATGATGTATATATTCAAAATGTTAAAACAGCCTTAAGGTATCTTGACCTGTTACGAACCAGTCAGTCATGCTGCTACTATTTGGGTAGTCTCAATTCAGTAGCCCAATTAGTAAAGAATTATATAAAAGTATTATTCTCTATGGGTTTTGTGTCCTCACTTTTTCACTCTCATCATTAACTAAGACTTTAATATATCTAGAGATATTGAAGTTGATGGTATGTGCGAATAAACAATGTAATATGAGCGAAGAAAATTTTAATATGAGAATAGAATAGTGGAGTATGAGAGTAGCACAATGGAATATGAGAGTAGAACATGAGAGTAGAACATGAGAGTAGAACGGTTGAATATGAGAGTACAGCAGTTGAATATGAGAAGGAATATGAGAGTAGAACAGTGGAATAGGAGAGTACAGCAGTTGAATATGAGAGTACAGCAGTTTAACATGAGAGTGGAATAGGAGAGTAGAACAGTTGAATAGGAGAGTAGAGCAGTGGAATAGGAGAGTACAGCAGTTTAATATGAGAGTGGAATAGGAAAGTAGAACAGTGGAATAGGAGAGTAGAACAGTGGAATATCAGAGTACAGCAGTTTAGTATGAGAGTGGAATTAGGGATGTAATCGATTCAAACGATATCGATATATCAACGATAAAACATTTTCGATTCGATATTGATTGCAGTTTTGAAAAATCGTATATCGAATAATGTTTTACCGTGCAATGATCAACAGTTTCACGTTCGAAAATTCCATCAAAACTCAGCCGGAATATAAACAACCACTCTACCCATAGTTCAGTGTTTTTCTAACGAATGATAATTTAATGAAATGTGGTCTCATAGGCAAAAATATTTCAGCACTGCAATGGTTGATATATATTATAGACCAGAACCATATGTTAAGGACAAATTAAGTCAAGAGATTTGGTAGAATATGTAGTCTGTGACTTTTTAACGCCCATGTATCGCTGTATCGTCGATATTTCTAAATCGATATATCGATACAAAAATTTTAATCAATTACATCCCTAAGTGGAATAGGAGAGAAGAACAGTGGAATAGGAGAGAAGAACAGTGGAACAGGAGAGTAGAGCAGTTTAATATGAGAGTGGAATAGGAGAGTAGAACAGTGGAATAGGGGAGTACAGCAGTTTAATATGAGTGTGGAAAAGGAGAGTAGAACAGTGGAATAGGAGTGTACAGCAGTTTAATATGACAGTACAGCAGTTTAATATGACAGTACAGCAGTTGAATAGGAGAGTAGAACAGTGGAATAGGGGAGTACAGCAGTTTAATATGACAGTACAGCAGTTGAATAGAAGAGTAGAACAGTGGAATAGGGGAGTACAGCAGTTTAATATGACAGTACAGCAGTTGAATAGGAGAGTAGAACAGTGGAATAGGAGAGTACAGCAGTTTAATAGACAGGGGGGGGGGGGGGGGGGGGGGGGGGGGGGGGGGGGGGAGTGCAGTTGACGTACAGCAGTTGAATAGGGGAGTAGAACAGTGGAATAGGGGAGTACAGCAGTTTAATATGACAGTACAGCAGTTGAATAGGAGAGTAGAACAGTGGAATAGGGGAGTACAGCAGTTTAGTATGACAGTACAGCAGTTGAATAGGAGAGTAACAGTGAATGGGGGGGGGGGGGATTTTTTTTTTGGGGGGGGAAAAGGGATGAACAGTGGAACAGGAGAGTACATCAGTTGAATTTGAGAGTGGAATTTGAGAGTGGAATAGGAGAGTAGAACAGTGGAATAGGACAGTACAGCAGTTGAATAGGAGAGTACAGCAGTTGAATAGGAGAGTGGAATAGGAGAGAAGAACAGTGGAATAGGAGAGTTCAGCAGTTGAATATGAGAGTACAGCAGTTTAATATGAGAGTGGTATAGGAGAATAGAGCAATGGAATAGGAGAGTAGAACAGTGGAATATGAGAGTACAGCAGTTTAATATGAGAGTGGAATAGGAAAGTGGAACAGGAGAGTACAACAGTTTAATATTAGAGTACAGCAGTTGAATTTGAGAGTGGAATAGGAGAGTAGAACAGTGGAATAGGACAGTACAGCAGTTGAATATGAGAGTACAGCAGTTTAATATGAGAGTGGAATAGGGGAGTAGAACAGTGGAATAGGGGAGTACAGCAGTTTAATATGAGAGTACAGCAGCTGAATATGAATGTAGAACAGTGGAATTGGAGAGTACAGCAGTTGGATTTGAGAGTGGAATATGAGAGTAAAACAGTAGGAATAATTGTCCTATTCTACATTTACAAGAGCATATCTAAGCACAAAGGTTACTTCATAAATACTATATGTTGGAAACTGTAGCAGTGTTCAACCATCACCATAAAGATTTATAGCTGTACCTAAAACTGTGGACTAAGTAATGCTAGATGAAATGTGATCGAAACGTAAAACCCGAAAACTGTTTATTCAAGAGCACGCTACCGTTTCAGTGTGCAGTAATGTGATACTGAACTGTTTTAAAATCATTTTTACAGTGTTGTGTTACATCCTATCTTAGATACACCTTTTACCTCAGGTAAAATAAAGATTTATGACCGTTTCATACCACCTACAAATACCAGCATTTATGTACATTTTGTGTATATAAAACCATCCTTTTATGAACCCACATTTTTCATTTTGTGAATCTGGATGGTCATAATGCATTTTGCTTCAAAGCGTGAAAAGCAATTACTTAAATATTTCTATCTTTCCCTTTTATGATAAACATTTAACATTTGATGTCCCAGGATCACAATTACATGTAACTCTTGATGTCTTATCAGCGGAGATGATCTCTATTCGTACCAAAATCATTCCTAGCTTTGCTTTTTAAATTGTGTTAGAAATATAGTGCAGTATTTTTTTCAATGATATTGCAAAAAATAAGAAAGGCTTTCTAGGCCTGGCAACTCATTTTCATGAATAAACGACTTGAATACGAAAGAAAGGCATATGTTAACATTGTGTTAGAGTGAATAGAACATGGTTCTAACATTATCCTATCAGTAAATTTATTTTTCTATATTAGTAAATTCAATGTGATCCTGGGACTTTAAAATTAAAGTCTGTATATACAAATGTATTACAATCTGAGCACTTTTAGGTAAAATTCCGTCATCACTTCAAACTTCCCAAACTTGCCATTAGTATGAATACTATCATTATGTCAGATCACAGTTATATTCATATCTGCCGAGACATTATCTTTTTATGCATGGGGTGTTTTTATGAATATATAATCAACATGAAGGAATGTATCAGCTTTATTTTTTAATCTGTTAAGAGTTTTGGTTAAAACCAATTCAGAAATACAACTTTCTCTTTTGTCTGTCAATTGAGAGAACATTAACTTTATTTTGTTATTTATACAATATATAGAGGATAATTGTTGTTTTCGGTGTAAGATCACGTTATAATTTCACCGAGTGGGCACCAAAAGTGATATTTTCAGGCCAGAGTGGGGAAATGAGAAAATAACTTTTGGTGTTCAAATGAAATAACATGCGAACTTACACCGACACCAACAATTTTTCTGTTTATTTTATGGTTAAAACTTTATTTTTATTGAGTTTGTTTCTATAAAATATCGAAAATCGCAAACGTCATCAGAAAAACATAGAACAAATGGCGTCATTTAAACGACGCCATTCGCCATGGTCTCCAGCATTAATAACCCGTATATTTTTTGCGAATCCGGAAAGATTGCAAAAACAGTGAAAAATAAAAATGGTAATCCACTGTTTCAAAACTGTGGATTATCACTTTTATTTCACTGAGAAAACTCTATAATTCACTGGAAAACATAAAATAAATATATGTATACAGTATATATATGTATCTCTCACTCTGTCTACATATACATTGGGGACTCACTGCTTAATGTTCAACTGAAGATTCACTAGATTTAACACTGTAAACTGGACACATTCAAAGGTGACAGTTAAGTTAGTTCAGTAAACCAGAGACTGGGTTAAATGATTTTAATATCGAAATCTTAGTGCTTATACAATTATTTCTTGTTCTAGATCTATAAATTATTAACATTCGCGTTCATACTGTACAAACAAATGGAACACTTTTGATCTAGAATTCTCAAAATCGATACACTGTACACAATCATTAAATTTCCAAACTGTAGTTCCCTGGCAATTTTGAATAAAAGGCTCTTATAAAATTGATTAGCCATATTTACCATGATAAACAGGTTTTCCACATCTTGAGCACGTATTCTTCTCCATATCGTTAAGTTTCCCGCGTTTATGTCAACTTCCAGAATCCTAACTGCCTAAAAATATATTCAAGGTTTAGATAATGAACTTGAAAACCGGCTTTATTTGATGCATATTGAACATGTGTATCATGACGTTTTAACACACCCAGTTACACTACAGTCGCATTCAATTTTAACTGGTAGTTTATACGTAAATATTTCCTATAACAATAAACCGTGTGTATTCCGCTACTATGACAGATTGACAGCGCAATGGGATGTCCCGCTTTCATACGGGCGTTCTCATTGGTACAGATAGGGGTGTCGAATACATCGCCGCGCTTTAGCGGAGCGCAGATTTAAATATGCATTTAAAATTTGAATGTTTCAACACGGTCTTTTTTTGAAACTATATCAATTATGCTGCGAGAGATCTATGGCCATTTTGCATACTACGGGTGGTTGATTTTTACGATAAAGTCAATTAATTCAATGAACTGGAGCCATCTAGTAGCATCGGATATTAATTTTAACGTACATTTTTAGAAAGATTACTTAGAAAGAAGACTATGTATTGCAGACTGTGAAAATTCAACAACCATATTCTATAACAGAGACGTACAAAATGCATAAAGTAAGATTTCGATAAACCACCGAAAAACATAAAATAAAAGATGAGATCAGAGACGTATATATACGGTATTACACGTCTCTGATAAATACAGCGCTATATCTTAATTTACAATTTTGTCACTTACACGAGGAAGCAATACGGGTGGCGCGGTGGTTGGGTGGTTAACGCTCTGGACAACCAATCACCGGTTCGAAAACCGCTTTTCAGTGCTTCCCGCCCATCTAGAGATGAACTGGTTAGTATCGCATGTATCGATGCTTTACACCGGGCATGTAAAAGTTCGTAAATTTTGTTTGTAATTGTGCTTATTAGGTCCACCAACCTCGTTCGAGGTATAATCGGTAAGACCCGAAAAAAAAAGAAAAAAAAAGAGCTAGGGTCGTATTTATATATAACCAGGGATCGTATAATAAACCTTTTATAGATCTAACCGGATTCCCTTACAAGTAGCCTATCATCAACCTGCGCCTGTCAGGTTTCTTGTCATTTCACCTGAGGAGAAATCTTAGGGACGGCCAGGAAACAAAGCAGCAAAAAAAACTAAATGAGGAAGCAATATACCATTTACAAAGACATCAAAATAATATTTGCAAACTATTATCTAGTTACATTAGACGCGCGTGTTGAACAGGGGAAGAAGTAACCGATCCGGGACGCTGTCATTGAATTATCAAAAAATATCAACAGTTCTCTCCCTTGCAAACAGATTTGATTGGTGGGCAAATGAGGTCTCACACATGGACTCGTAATCTCCCGCTCCTCCACTATCATAAGTAATAATGGAATATTCCAATTCGAACTTGGTGTACGCAAAGGATAATCCATCGAAAGAAGCATTTTGCTCCAAAACAGTGTCCATCAAAAACAGTTTAAACAAAAGACTAGTAGTAACCTCGGATTCACTTTGTGCACTTTATTATCGATATGTGGTTTGTAATTTGAGCGTAACTGTGTGTGATGTAAGGTCCGTACGTCACCGTTTTTGCACGAATCAGTTTATATATACAGTTGTGCCGTGCCTTTTCCTACAGTTTGGGGATTTAAGCCCGGCTGTTGGTGGGATGTTTTGAAATTTTTGTTTTATTCTAAATGTCTACGTTCCAAAGCACAAGTAAATTGAACCCCTCCCCCCTCCCCCCCCCCCCCCCCCCCCCCCCCCCCCCCCCCCCCCCCCCCCCCCCCCCCCCCCCCCCCCCCCCCCCCCCCCCCCTCTCCCCCCCTCCCCCCCCCCCCCCCCCCCACAAACACACCCCCCCCCCCCCCCCCCCCCCCCCCCCCCCACCCCCCCCTCTCCTCCCCCCCCCCCTCCTCCTCTCTCTCCTCTTTTTTTCTCTCCCCCCTCTCCTTTCTCCCCCCCCCCTCTCCACCCCCCCGGGGGGGGGGGGGGGGCGCGGCGGGGAAGTTTTTTTTTTCCTCCCCACCCCCCCCCCCCCCCCCCCCCCCCCCCTCTCCCCCCCCCCCACATTTTTTTTTTTTTTTGGGGCCCCCCCCCCCCACCCCGGGCCTCCCGGCCCCCCCCGGGCCATTCCCCCCCCCCCCCCGCCCCCGGCCCCCCCCCCCCTTTTTTTTTTTTTTTTTTCCCCCCTTTTTTTTTTTTTGCGGGGGGAAATCCATATGATGAAATTGTAACTTTCTAAGACATCAATAGAAAGTATGTTTCCATCGCATACAATCGCGCGCGTACATACTCACGACAAAAAAGTCCCGTACGTACGCGGTGATAAATGCGAACTCATGTGATCAAATAGAGGACAATTGTTGGTTTCGGTGTAATTCTATCAGTGGACACCAGACGTAATATTTTCACGAGTGGCGCGGCCACGAGTGAATAACTACTTTTGGTGTTTACGGGAGTGGACATCTTTTTATAAGTAACTTTCTTTTACAAAAGTTTCTCTGCCTTCTCCGACAATGTTTTATAACACCAAGTATAGAAACCACGAGGCAAAGTGGTACGCCGGTCTGTACGCTGGCACACCTATCTTTTACTACTGGCATTTTACACAATTTTAGGTTAAACAAACACTATTTGGACAAAACTGACTGGGTACGTATTGCAGTCAGGTTAAACAATACACCCTAAAATTTCAAATTTTGGTAGGTACCTGTAAGTAAGTAAGTCAATTGTTTATTAACGTGACATGTGTTATTTACAGTACATTCTTATTACTATAAATAATCAATATACACAACACCCGGCCCAATGGGCCTATATGTCACCTGTAAAGAATTTTCATAGTGACTATATCATGTCCTGAGATGAGGAAGGATCTATATGCACATTTAAAGAAAATTACGAATATTTCATTTTTTAACAACAATACTAAAGTAAGTTCATCATGACATTTATCTTAACACAAATACAATACTGAACATGAGTACAACTATAAATCTTTTTCAAGAATACCTGTTATTTATTAACGTTTGAAGAATTCAATCACTGATAGTCTCAGCTGTTCTCAAAAAAGTAAATGTTCAATAAAATTAATAAAATAATATTCATTATATGAATCAATGCAGTATGTTATAATATTCATCTTTTAAAATCACATTTCTTCTTTTAATATAAGCTTGTACAAGATATTTTGCAACCTTTCGCGGATATGACTGAACTAATATTCGAAGTTTGTCTTTGTTCTGCATTTGGGGAAACTGAATGTCTGATAATTGTTCACTAAACATACTGTCTCTTATATATCTTTATAAAATCACGGAATAAAATACACAGTCAACAAGAAAATGAGTCTCATCCTCAACTAAGTTCCTGTCACATAGAGTATACATTTTTCTCCAACATATCGCCCTGTTTCAATTCTTAATGGTAATATACCTACACGGAATCGAGCTAACAGTGAGCGGTCGTTTCTATTTAGATTTAACTGAACGTATTTTTCTTGCTTAAAATCCGCTTTGAATGTAACATAAATTCTCAATTTACTCACCTTTATGTATGGGAGTCATACTGTGGTCTTAACAAGTTCACCCGGGTCGGCTTAGACTATTAACAATATCTAAAAATCAAAGTACTGAGAGTACTACAAGGCGGTCGTGTGTGCAAACTTTTCAAGTTAAGGTGAGTAGCCTGAGCTTTAAAGACAAAAACTTAAACAATGCCGTATCTCTCTATAATAATATGGCTATATTAAAACTTTTCTCTGTCAGGAAACGACAAACTGCAATATCGTGCTTTAACCATTTAGACAGGATTGTGTTTAAAACAATCCGGCACAACTTTGTGTAATGTGTTCGCGCTAATAATCTGCCGCTACTGGTAACGGTCCTTTAATTCGGAGAACCTTTATTTCGGACACAGTTTAAAACGCTTGATTTTGTTATTGTTGTCGTTCATCTGGTGCCAATCGTTCAGACGTTTGACTTCAACCAAGCCCAAAACAACAGCTCAAAATGTGAATATTTACCTTAGGCAAAGAGAGAAACTATCTGACCACCAAAACATGCAATTTATATCCTTTTCGTTCTTTCATCAACATTGACATGACAGTATTGGCTTTTAGAAGCAATTTAACCCAGAATGTAAATTTATTTTGAGTCGGCAAGTTACAAAATACCTGCTGTTTTACTTTTTTAGTTTATATTTAAACACCGGAAAAAGAGGAGAAAACAAGCGGAAATTAGGATACTCTCGATTGTAAAAAGTACCTCCCTTAGAGACCCATTGTCGGACCTCATAAGTGAACTAAATCTATTTTAGAAGTAGACAAAAAACTTCAGTAGCATGAGGTACCGAAGTTGGTTGAGGTGAAATTTCATAAAGATTTGGTAACTTCACTGACCCAACATGAAAACTTTAAAGGTTAATAATGGGATTTACTATGCATGAGAACGAAACACCAATATCTAACAATGCAGGAGGTGGAATTCAATCATTTGTAAGAATGTTAACCTTTATCAGTTGTGGAGTGAGTTTATCAACAACAACAAAAAAATCAGCACAGGAACTTTCAGATACAAGGTCATAAATTCACCTATATATTCAATTCAAAGGGAGGTAATTTAAGAATTTGAATCGTTGCAGTCTCAACTCTCGCTTTTGCATTGTGTTTTTATAAAACATTGTTGACATTAGTTTCTCTCAACTGAGAGCAAAAAGAATATTTTGTCTTGACAACCAATTTTGTTTGTTTTCAGAGTAAGAGTTATCTCCCTTTTATGCACGATATGACTTTAACTTTAAGGCCTATTACCGCCTTTGTTATGATTTGTCTTATTTTATAGTCAGAGTAAAAAACACTGATTTAATATTGTGTTAAATTGTGTTAATTTGCATGTGTTAATTGGTGGGGGTAGGGGGTGGGGGCATAGCTATAAAGCCGAACTCGATCTGTTTCATCTATATAAAAGTACTCATTGTTACATGTTCTTACCAAGAGACAAGACAACTCTTTGTTACTACCAAACACCAAGCGAGTCACTTTCTAGCTGTTATAAGATTAACCTTGTGAGACATTTTATAAACAAACGACAATTTCAATGGCGGCACCAAAGTGCTGAACCACTGACGATGAATCTTGGCATGGCGCCTATACGGACAATGGATTCGCTTGCTTAATCCAGTATGAACAACAAGAGGACCAAGATGGCCCTATATCACCCACCTGGCTTCCATTGGCTATAATACAAGGTCATCAATAGCAGAAATGGTCGAGTTTGACCTAGGGATTCTGATTTTAACAATTTTCATAGAGGTCCACTACATAATGCTATATTCCAAATATCTAAGCTCTGGGCATAGTGGTTCTAGACAAGGAGATTTTTTAAGTTTTTCCTATAGATCCATGTTAAATAAAGTGCCCCTGGGCAGGGTCGATTTTGGCCCGAGGGTCATGATTTGAACAACATTCCTAGAGGTCCACTTGGAAATGCTACATGCCAAATATTTAAGCTCTAGAGTGGTGAGAACCTATGCTGGCGGTATCCCTATGCTGGTGGTATCTCCGAAAAACGGCTATTTACAGAAAAACAGATGAAGAAAAAATTTCAGGGTACATTCAGCAGTGACAGTCGATGAAATGCCTTTACAGCAAACGTAGTGATAGCCGCGCGTGCAGCTCTGTGACGTCACAGCAGCCGATACAATTGTATTTGATCCATTTCGCTAGAAAATTTCTTAAATATAGCAGGAACCGTATATAACGTTATATAGTATTCCTGAATATAGACATCAAAATCACCCAGTTAAAGTTAGCATTTTTGATAAAACTTGTTTCTTTTGTATAACAATATATATTCTATGGAAACTGTTATATCTTGTTAGTTAATATTTAGGCTCTAAAAACTGGTTGTCAGATATCACATACCGCCAGCATTGGTTCCCTTCGAGGTGAAATTTCAAGTTTTGACATGTGTCGTGTCAATAGCTCCCAGAACGACATAGTCAAGTGATGAAGCACATCAACGTCTTGTTTCGATTTAGCAGGGATAACATTATGTTTTCGCTGAGGCAAATCAAAATGGTTAGGATTTCCTGCTTTCTGAACTGCCGATATACATTCAAAATACCTCCAGCATAGATCCCCCCACTCTAGGCCTTGTGGTTTCAGAAAAGAAGATTTTAAAGTTTCCCTCTATAAACATATGTAAAATCAGTTCCAAAAGCTATACATGTTATATATCGAAGCTCTAGGGATGACGGTTTCAGAGAAAAGGAATTTAAAAAAAGTTTTTTCCTATAATTGTAAACATATGTAAAATAAAGTGACCCCCGGGTAGAGTCAATTGTGACCAGAGGTTCCTAACTTGAACAATCTTGGAAGAGGTCCACTAGGAAATATCTAAGCTGTAGGTCTTCAGGTTTTTAAAATGTTCCCTCTATAAGCCTATGTAAAAAATCAAGTGACCTCCGGGTGGGGTAAATTTTGACCCGGGGATCAGAATTTGAACAATTTTGGTAGAGGCCCACTGGGCAATGTCACATGCTAAATATCTAAGCTCTAAGACTTGTTGTTTCACAGCAGAAGATTGTTTCCTATTTAAACCCACATGTATACGCTTGGAGTATCGAGTCCAACCGGCTCCTCCTGAAAGGAAAATTGTCACAAGGTCACTTGCTTTCGAAACGTGTTCGTCTGGCTACCCGTTTCGGAGCCTTTGTATTCATACCGCAATGCGCGTAGGAACCAAATGCGAACATATTAAAGTTGATTTTACCGGATGCACTCGATTTATCTTAGACTTGGTTACTACGAGCCTTGCGATGTCGATACGAAGGCTGAAAAACGGGTAACAAGACGAAAACACGTTTCGAAAACAAAATTTCCTGCCTTCGGGAGACTTTCAAGAGGAATTCTACCGACAGCAGCGAAGAAAGGCGTTGTCACGTTTATCATCTTGAAGATAAATACCTTCTGCATCTATTGAAACCAGCAACATGTGTAATTATTGCACAACGGCTATAATACGAGTTGCTAACCTCGGCATAGTCTTGGTTTTCACCGTGATGTGAAGATTTATATATTGTATATAATAAGGCTGTTTAGTGGAAAATTTTAAATTTTAAAACCTGCTTGGACGACAACTAGATATTTTGTACGATTGCTGTATGGCCCTAGATACACCTGGTGATAACAGGCGGTCACTTTCCGTACTCCAACTGTCTGTGTATAAACCAGGGGTCAATTTTGACTAGGAGGTAATAATTTGAAAAATCTTGGTAGAGGTTCACTAGGTAATGCCACATGCCAAATATCTAAGCTCTTTTCCTTCCTGTTTTTGAGATTTGTAAAGATTTTCATTTCCGTTGTCATGATAACCAGAGTTTTGCAGGGAATGGAATGATTTCAACACTTATGATAGGGCTTCATGCAAGGAACATCCCTGCCAAGTTTCAACATTGGCCTTGTGGTTTCAGAGATGTAGTTTGAAGGAAAATGTGAACGTGCGACATACGATCCAAGTAGCTCTCTTACACTTTGTGCCAGATGAGCTAAAACAAGTTGAACGAACTTTTAATGAATATTAAATACTGCCTTAATTTACACTCAAAAGAACTTTTCACATTGCTTACCGTACATCCCTCCACACGTTCGTTATTGTTGTACAATGTGTGGCTCTTGCAACTCAGAACTTCGTAACAGAATGATACAATTTCAAGAGAGCAGCCCGTATTATATCCCGATGCTCCATCTTAAGAATTGTTCGCTCAATAAATTGGATGACATTCACTGACAGAGTTTATTATAATAAGAGGGCCAAGAGGACCCTATATCGCTCACCCGAGACCTACTTATGACAATATGTGATCAAACTTCAACCCTATACTATATATCATAAATACAAACAGTATTTGACCTTGACAAGACAAACATTCTGATCAATTTACATGACGATTGGGTTAAAAAGTAAACTATATGGCATACGAAATGTTTTGTAACGGCTGACCTAGTTTTGTTTAGCCTCAGATTGCCCATATTCAATCTCGATAATCATACTGACCAAATTTCATGAAGACCCCATCAAAAATGCATCAATGGCATACACAGTGTTTTTCTATGATTAGACCCCGTGACCTAGTTTTTGACGTTAGATGACCCATAGGTACACTCAATATAGAGTTCATCAAGATAATCATTCTGACCAAGTTTTATGAAGATCCAAAGAAAACTGCAACCTATATTGCATACAAAAGGTTTTTCTGATTTGACCCCATGACCTAAATTGTGACCCCAGAAGATTCATATTCAAACTCGACCTACGTCATTTTCACGAAGTTTCATAAAATGAAACTTCTAGTGCATTCACAGGTTTTATCTATGATCTGACCCTGTGACATAGTTTTCGATCCCAGATGACCCATATTCAAACTCGACCTAGATTTCATCAAGGCAATCATACTTACGAAGTTTAATGAAGATCCAATGAAAAATGCAATCTCTTTTGCATACACAAGGTTTTTCTATGATTTGACCCTCTGACCTAGTTTTTTATCCAAGATGACTCATATTCAAACACTACTTAGATTCCATTTAGGTAGTCATTCTGACAAAGTTTCATGAAGATCCAGCGAAAAATGCAGACTTAATGGCATACACATAGTCAAGTCCTCGTGAGAGGTTTGACAATATGGAAGATAGACAGGTGTGGACAAACGGTGGACACCAGGCGATCATAATAACTCACCTTGAGCACAACGTGCTCAGGTGAGCTAAAAGCAATTTTGATGTACAAGTCTCGTAACACTGCAAGCCGTATCTAACAATCAATCAACTTTTATCAAGTGCCAAAGCCCAGACGTGAATTTTTTTTAAGTCTCCATCATATTCTGGGCAAAAAATCTAAAAAAAAATATTCCAATTCAAGTGCGGACATCAGTAATTTTAATTCTTTGTAAAAGATGTACTTTTAAAACATGCGAGTCCTCTGGTGGTTACTTATATTGCTATAAAATATATCTGTATTAGCACGTCTTCAATGCAGTATTTTAATTGTTCATCAGAATTGAGTGTCGTTTATTCAATTTTTGTTTGTAATGTAGTTTCCTTGTAAATATGAACGGATTATTAGAAGTCGGTTAATTCAGCCGACTGTTAGCGTCATTAATGGCGTCAAGTCATTATCACGCGCTCTTTCATGTCGTCCACGACGCTTCCGTGTATAAACAGCAAAAAAAAGTGTAAATTCAAAATGAACTAGACCTATCACTAAATGTGACTAATACCCCCAAAAGACTGCTAATAAACTGAGGAAGTTCGTAGTTTTTCTATTTGTTGCCATAGCAACCCGAGTTCTGCATGGAATAGAATTTTTTGAACAACTTTGATAGAGGTTTATGCAAGGAACATCCCTGCAGTCTTTTTAAAGTTTTTCCTATATAAGCCTACATAAAACCAAGTGACCCCCTGGGCGTGGTTAATTTTGACCCAGGGGTCATAATTTGAACAATCTTGGTAGAGGTCCACTAGACAATGCCACATGCTAAATATCTAAGCTCTAGGCCTTGTGGTTTCAGAGAAGATTTTTTAAGTTTTTCCTGTATAAGCCTATGCAAAACTAAGTGACCATCCACGTGTGGTCAATTTTGACCCCCAGGTCATTATTTGAACAATCTTGGTAGAGGTCCACTAGACAATGCTACATGCCAAATATCTAAGCTCATGGCCTTGTGGTTTCAGAGATTTTTTAAGTTTTTCCTTTTTGTTGCCATAGCAACCAGAGTTCTGCATGGAATAGAATTTTTTGAACAGGTTCATGCAAGGAACATCCCTGCAAAGTCTCATCAACATTGGCCAAGTGGTTTCAGAGACGTCATTTGAAGGAAATGGTGGACGGACGGACACCCATACGAAGGTGTTATTTCTCGAACAATAGAGTGACCACTTAAGTAACAAAAGAATGACCACTTAAGGGACAAAAGACGGAATGAAGACAATAGATTTCTATTGTCTTAGGCCACACCTCCTACCACCCAAGGTACCCGTCATGCGTGCGGACAGACGTACTTTACCAGACTTTGTGAGGTTATCCCTTTGATCTTTTTCAACCCAACACAATCATTTAACCCCACAATGCCATTTTTTAACCCCGTAATGACAGAATGAACTCAACCTCACAATGCTAAGTTGTACTCGAACCCTAACCCCGTAATGTCTACTGGGCATGTACAGACAGACGTACGACGGACGGAATGCGATCCTAATAGCTCACTCTGGCACTTTGTGCCAGGTGAGCTAAAAACTGAAATAGAGATATTGTTCTTGGCAATAACTCTTAATTTGTCGAAGAGAGTTATGGTTCTTGTACACTGCACTTTCTCTCATTGTGCTGGACCTTTGTATGAAGTTATATTTAATTCCAACCAGTAGATTTCAAGTTATGCTCTGGACAAGAAAAAGTAAAATGGGCAACAACTCTGTAATAAGTCAAGAGAGTTATGGTTCCTGTGCTCTGCACTTCTTCTTAATGTACTTAACTATTGTATGAAGTTGTATTGAATTCCAACCAGTAGTTTTCAAGTTATGCTCCAGACAAGGGAAAGTAAAAATGGGCAACAACTCTGTAATTAGTCAAGATGGAGTAATGGTCCTTGTGCTAGACCATTGTATGAAGTTGTATTGAATTCCAACCAGTAGTTCTTAAGTTATGCTCCGAATAGGAAAAGTAACAAAGGGCAATAACTCTGTAATGAGTCAAGAGTTATGGTCCTTGTGCACTGCACTTCCTCTCAATGTGCTTGACCATTGTACAAAGTTGTATTGAATTCCAATCAGTAGTTTTCAAATTATGCTCTGAAAAAGGAAAAGTAACAAAGGGCAAAAACTCTGAAATTAGTCAAGATGGAGTTATGGTCCTTGTGCACTGCACTTCCTCTCATTGTGCTTGACCATTGTACGAAGTTATATTGAATTCCAACCAGTATTTTTCGAATTATGCTCCGGACAAGGAAAAGCAACAATGGGCAATAACTCTGTAATGAGTCAAGGGAGTTATGGTTCCTGTGCACTCCACTTCCTCTCAATGTACTCAACCATTGTATGAAGTTGTACTGAATTCCAACGGGTAGTTTTCAAGTTATGCTCCGGACAAGGAAAAGTAACAACAGGCAATAACTATGTAATTAGACAAGATAGAGTTACGGTTCTTGTACACTGCACTTCCTCTGATTGTGCTAGACCATTGTATGAAGTTGTATTGAATTCCCAACAGTAGTTCTTAATTTATGCTCTGGACAAGGAAAAGTAACAAAGGGCAACAACTCTGTAATTAGTCAAGATGGAGTTGTGGTCCTTGTGCACTGCACTTTCTCTCAATGTGCTTGACCATTGTATGAAGTTGTATTGAATTCCAACTAGTAGTTTTCAAGTTATGCTCTTGACAAGGAAAATGCGATGGACCGCCTGCCCGCCAGGCAACTCCTTTATACCCCCCTAAACTATGTTTCAGGGGTATAAAAATACATTGTATTCATTTGTCTTCAAAAGCGACGATAAAACCAAAATGACTTAACTGCCGTAGTGTGGATCTATTTTTCAACTTTTAGCGTAGGAATCTTATATGAATATGCACATGTGTACAACCTACACAATGGATAGCTTAAAGCTTATTTACAATTTACTGTGCACATATTATAGAAAATTCGAATAGACATAAATAGGTATATAATAAAGTAATATACCATGTATCGTTTGAGGTCCACATAGAAAATGGTCATCCAAATATGTAGCCTCGTAAAATAAAGACGTTTTATTATATTACAACGTACCACGAGTTATCACAATAGCTCACCCTGGCATTTTGTGCCAGGTGACCTAAAATACAAAACTCCAGAATGTCTCACGATTTATTTCACAAATCAACAAAGATATTACAGAATGATGAAGCTGAAAAAAATCAACAGAAAATTAAAACTAGATGTATTCAGCATGACTAAAATATTAATCCTTCTGTCAAAAAACAATACGATAAGCAACCTTTTAAAATATAATCAACAGTACCTTATATTTCATTAAATGTAATCAAGTTAAATTCTACAAATACATACAAAATCCACCATTTCAAACCTGGTGTTATTTCTTTGAATATTTACAAATTACTCTATTTCAAGCACCTGAAAATGTTAATTCAGAAAACCAAGGATATTTCAATGACCTGAAAATTAAAACCAACAAATAGCAGACAGATCGTTAAGCTGAAACATGCTATAGTAAATGTCCATAGTAACTTGTTTTTACTTAGAAAAGATGATACGAGAGTAAACTGAAACGATGACTGAAGATCCCACTCCACGAGTGCTGCAACAACAATACTAATTTGGATGGGGTTATGGGTAGTTAAATAGAGAGACAAATACATCTTGTTAACTAACTAACTAAAGCACATTGCATGCAAATAAAAGACGAAGATACCACATTTTCAATACGTCTGAAAAAAAATATACCTGGTGCAATAGTTAGAAGAGAGTAATTAAAACTACTAAAATGTAATACTGGTATTTACTTGTATGTGTACATGCTAGTAAAAGTAGTTAAGAAATATTGAAATTGTTTTTTATTGAGCTTATTGTGCTGGTAAAGTTAATAAGTAGCCTTCATAAAATGATACTGTTAAACATAGACAAAAAAGTTCTCTGAAGTACAGACGTGCAACTCACCTGATACAAGAAAAACACCTGATCCTAGCATAGACAAATAATTAACTAAATTTATTTAAAATATTGTTGAACACCATTGTTCAGTAGTTCTCATTTGACAAGCTCGTTTACCATAACTATAAAACAATAAATACAAAAAAGAACACATGGCTATGCAGTTATTGTGTTACTAAGCGATGAGTGAGGAACATTGTCTATCTACTGGAGATCAACTTTAGAATCGAAAAGAAAACAGCAACTAGACGATGGAAAGAAGGAAACCTTTTGGTATAAATTTATGCAAAATGTCCTAAATTTATACTCTGAAAGTTGAATATTAAAACTTACTTGAAATATACTAGGAAAGAATTAATCGTGACTTTGTAATGGAAGTTTTTAAAACATGATTCTACTGAAGGAAAGTTATTTTAGACAATGTGTAAAATGAAATGGGTAAAAACAACATTTGATCTGTACAGCTGTAGTGACTAACACCAGTGCACAAGAAACATGCTATATGCGAAGACCAGAACTTAGATATATACATGTAAATGAAAATGGTCACACTTTTCAATATTACCATTGTCTGTTTAAACTTTATAAAAACGCCATTAAAACTGACATTCATGAGACATCTATATTCATTGCTAATGTGGAGGTCTCTGCCAGCGATTCTGTCCCATCGGAGGTGGTGGTCTGTTGAATCTTCCTGGTGGACCTCCGAAAGGACCTCTAGGCCCTCCCATTCTTGGATTAAAACCCCTAGGACCTCCTGGACCCCCAGGTCTCGGATTCCAACCAGGCCCGGGACCCCCTGGTCCTCTAGGACCATCTCCATCACCCCTCGGTCCGAATGGCCTCATTGGAGGAGGACCCCTATTTCCAGGTGGTGGGGGACCCCTTTCCTGAAACCCACCCCTACCTCTAGCAAATGGAGGCCCGTCCATTCCTGGTCCCCTAGGCCCCCTTGGAGGTCCTTGCTGACCAAAAGGTGGGGGAGGGCCATTAAAATTACCTGGAGGTGGGCCTCTAGGATTCATTCCACGTGGAGGAGGACCCCTTGGACCAGGGCCCATCATGCCTGGCATACCTGGGCCACCTTTGTTTGGACCCCCATGTGGACCACCGGGAGGACCCCCTTGATTAAAGCCCTGGTTATTGTTTTCAATCTCCGGAGGTTTACGGTCAGCTTGTGTATTCTGATTTGCATTTGCAGCTTCCTGTTCAGCTATTTTACTTCTCAAGTTGGACAAAGCATTTTGAAAATCTTGCTGTCCTGCTTCTGTAGATGTATTTTCACTGTCTTTATCTTCAGGAGTATCCCATTTACTTGGCCTTCGTCTTTCACGCTTTATTTGTTTATCCTCCTGTGAATCAGAGTTTTCCTGATCCTGACTTTGCTCATCATTAAAGTGATTTTGACCACCTCGTCCAGCAAAATTTTGATTTCTATTTCCTGCACCTGGACTACCCATATTTCTTTGGTTAAATGAACCTTGTGGTTGTGACCCAAACTGATTTGCCCTAGACGTAGGTGGAGTAGGATTTCTTTGACCCCCAAACCCAGACCCTGGTCTATTACCCTGACCTTGATTCCTGTTCTGTTCTTGACTGAAATTCTGATTTGGCCTATTTTGTTGTCCCCTGATAACACTGGGTTGCCCATTCTGTTGAGTCTGACCCCTATTCTGACTTTGCCAAGCTGCCGGGCCTTGTTCTTGGGGTTCTTGTTTAATTGTTGCCACAGGAGGATTAAACCCACCAACAAAAGCAGTCTGGGCACCGTAAGCTATAGCAGCCAACTGTTCGTTCTGCTGACTTCCATATTCTCCTAACAATCCTTGCCCTGGCTGTAACTGTCCTACAAAGTGTTGAGTTCCAACAGCAATTAAACCCCTACCAGCAAACTGTTCCTGAAGCTGTGCTGAGGTTGCTATCTGCTGAGCAGCAGGTGGAAATTGCTCTCCACCAAAGCCTTGCCATGCCTCTGGTTTACGGTCCTGAAACTGGTCTTGAGACTCAGCTTCACCACTGTACTCTTGTTTTATAAAATCAAGAGCACTACCACCAGCTGACTGATCATAACGTTGCCTTTTATCTGGTGGTTCACTGCTTCTATCTCTATGGCGCTGAGCACCATAGTGATCAGGGGGAGGGGGTGGGGGAGGTTGTGCGCCCCTATTTGAGGCATTTTGTGAACCATGGAAGGTTCCTGGTGGCAGTGGAGGCTGTAAAAAAAGAAAAGAGAAATCAATTAGACTAGTGCAATTAGTACATAAAAATGAACCTCCATGTGATTTTCTTTATTTTGAAATAAATTTCTGCAATTTAGTAAAGCCAGATATCTGAGAAAAAGCGTTTCTTTTAAACACCAATACACTAACAAACAAGAATAGAATAAAAGAAAGCCAAATTATAGCAAATCATTTTCATTTCTCACTTTCCACATTATCAGCATATGTCGAAAATTTCTACATCAAACAAGCACGAAATTTTAAAAAAATGAGTTTTTTTCAATTTCGAAATCACAACGCAACAAGACAAAAATTCACATGGAAATTCATGAAATGTCATTTATATTACAGAAAGGATATTATATTTATCTTTAATACAGGAACTTGAAAGCAAGATCTTTAATAGCAACATACGTGTTCACATTTAAACATCAGAATGAAATTGTAAACTTACAGTGACAGACTGGCCAGGAATCACATCCAGTACCTAACCTAAACACTGTGAAATATGTGCTATTCAAACCCATACTTAATATAAATAGCCACAATATCACCAGTTTAAAAATCACCAAATTTGAAATTAAAATAAAAAATGTTCTCTTATTAAAGTTTACTGAGCCTACAGGCGATTTTTACGGAGATTTTCGACATTATATAACATTTTATTCCTCACAATTTTTTCAACATTATAATTATTTTAATACATTCTTACACTGCGTTTTAAGTGAGGCTCATCCTCAAAAGACATTTCCTACATAAATTTCGTCATTGCAAATGTTTTCTTCAACATGTTTGCAAAAATAACTGTATTCTGTTCAACCAATTACTGATCATTAAAGAAATGTGTCGAAACCACATTGCAAATGTACTTGCAAGAAAATGGTTATATAACTAATATTTAAATCATTTCATGATTTGCATACTTCATCTTATAACATGTTTAAATGGAATTTTTTGCATATGATGTCGGTAGACAGTATTTTTCACTTTCAAGTGAAAAATGCCTTTGCAGTGTTTCTTGTTCTGTATATGCGTGGTTATTTCATATTACAGCCAATGATTCTATACTGTCCTGTAGTTATTGTGCACTGTATTTCTCTTGGTTGTCACCAAACTACATTTCAGGGTGCAAGTCTGTATCTTGCATTTTTACGTTATAGTTTGGACAAGCAAGTAAGAACAGACAGACTGACAAATGTCGATTTGATTGCAATATATACCTTCTTCTGGGTAATTGAAACTTGATCAATGAGGGCTGAAAGATGTCTTATTTTTTTAAACCATGTCTGTTTCAAACATGCCACAAAAATTATTGTAATGCCTTGCTGTAGCCCGCGTTTGATAATTAAACCACTGATTAGTGCCAACTATGTTTAACAATGTTTTATCCAAACTCTTCTAAAACATATAAATATAAACAATTATGAAACTAACTAAATATTCAGCTTTGTTTAAGTAACGAAAATACAATATTCATCTGTTTTAGGCCAACATTGTTTTATTCTTGTAAAAGTTCTGCGATCATTCACTACAACAATGAACACAGAGATGTCCTATTCTAAACTAAAGGGACTTTTGTATTGCCTGCCAGAAATTACAATTGCATTGGAGACATTAAGAGCACAGAGCTTTAAAAATGTGCATTTTACTCTTTTTCTCTTACGCTAATAATATAATTATTTTTTTTTTACCCACTATGACATGTACAAAGGTTCCTGGTGCATTCTGAAGACAAAAGGGCATGCCACTTAATTTAAAATTTTCACCGTGTGATTAAATCTTCAAATGTGAATCTTATTATATCAAGTGATTCTTAAGTACTCTAAAAACATACTTGAAGACTGTTAGAGTTTAGTACTTAATTCTATTTTATACAAAGATTATACGGTCTAATAAAAGCTGACACTATTCTGGCGCATTTTAACCAGTACTTTTATCGATTGATTTCATGAAAGCCAACTTCGATCCTATAAAATTCATTATATGGAATATCTAAATGTAGAAGCTACAGAAAAAGCATTAATTACTTTGCTATTAATAACTCTGTAGGCTTAATACAATACATAGGATGGAATTTTAAGATTTCTTATTTCTTGATCAGGAAAAAAATCCAAAGAAAACACTAAGAAACACATAGTGTAACGTCTTACTAATCAAACTGATCATTACATATGCAAACAAGTGAAGACAGTATTAAGTGAAATGAAAGGATGATATTCTATTTTTACCTTATATGAACGACACACATAACTGAACACGAAAACTTGTTACTGGAACAGCCTGATAAGAATGAATGGACGAAATGAAAAACATGTAAAGCTTTGAAACAGTTAAAATAAGATCATTTTAAAAGCAAGCAAGAAAAGAAATTGAGTGCATGTCCGCTGTTCCCCGGGCTAAAGTTTTTATCATAATACGCACTATACTAATAAACCTTATATCACCATTTCTTCAGTCTCAATACTCTGTAAACTATATTCTCTGACACATGGACAAAATGAAGCTGATGGAATTCCCCCTATATATTATGTAAAGTTTACAAGAAGTTAGTTCAATATAACACAATTGAAAAAGACAGTAGGTATTAGTGGTGAAAAATTCAGTATTGGGCAGCAAAGACACACGCTCATCTATAAACGGTTCTACAGAAGTAAGGACACTGAAACTGAATTATCAGTGATGGAATGCAAACAGCTATTCTCCTTTCAATTCATGAGATTAAAGTAGAATAAGATGTCATGGTTTATTTTACTTTAAAGTTTAAAGTTAGTGTAGTGCACTGTACAGCAGAATACACATGAAATAGCTATGTTGGCATTTTACAATGTGCTTAAAATCCTGCTCCATGTTTTATACACTTCTCATATCACTGTTATTATCATTATTATCACCATCGTCTTTTTTCATTTTTGATAACCCTACTATTGTTAAATAAAAT
Source organism: Saxidomus purpurata (assembly GCA_022818135.1). NCBI lineage: Eukaryota > Metazoa > Mollusca > Bivalvia > Venerida > Veneridae > Saxidomus > Saxidomus purpurata. The sequence goes on along the minus strand of JAFMSR010000002.1, from coordinate 20,249,751 downwards.
ATACACCTTTGGATTACCTCTCTCGCTTTCACCCGAAGCTTTTAAAACAGACAATGGACTACAATATATTTGGTTGTTTTACACAAGAAATTAAAGCAAACTAAATCAAGATAAACAACATAGTAGATCAAAGAATTAATGATCAGCGTGAACGTCATCGTGACAATAAATGAAAGGAAGAATGAAAAATGAAAAGCCTGTGACTTTTCTATTTCAGGCTTTGAAACCCAATTACAGAAAGACAACAAAGAATTAACTTTCACACCTGCATTATCATGCCAGTTACCATCTACATAAAAACTTACTCTTAAAATTTAAACGTTTTTTTTCAACAATACACGGGACTATATGCCATGCATGCTGGAACTATATCAATCTTCTATATGATGAAGAAGTATTGCAGTAAAGTGATGTTCAGAAATAAACATTATAAAATATATACATTCTAGAAATATCGTTTAAGGAGAAAAGTTTAACCTAAGTCTTCATACTCTAAACTTGCAGCGGGGAAACATGGTCCATAATTAAGGTATTAAAAGCATATAAACCATCACATAGCAAATACATCATCTGAACCATGCACGCTTTTTAATATCTACGTTTAGTATAATCGGCCGTCCAGTTCTAATCAATGATTGCTTACAAAGAACAAATAGACAAAATACAACAAGGAGACTGGTTATGAAAAATAATAAGTTACATGTTTTCTTAGTACACATAATTATGTTATGGGTTTAATGTTTAGCTAGATTGTTTGAAGAAAATTCGAATGGACTTTATAATAATATCCCCCCCCCCCCCACAACAAATGGTGGCAAAGCTTTCAAAATGGTACAAGGTCAAATATCCTCTATTTCAAAGAAAGAAATAATTAACTGATTTTTCCCCTAAATGTTAAAAGCTACATTTAATAAAATAAATATAAAGGTGGTGGGAACAAGCAGGTGACGGTACCATCAAATTTCCGTAACCAGAAATATAAAGTTCCATGTAAACAGAATATAAAAGTTCTACTTGAAAGGTTTCAAAATAACATGAAAATGCAACTCAGTTAAAATATCGAATTTAATACACACATTTTAACAGAAGATACAATTGCATTATGTATCATACAGTAAATACTTGATCAATTGAGCTGCATTTGTGCCATTTGTTTTCAGTTTATCATTGGAGAAAGAACAAAGTCATGCGTATATATGATTGCTCCCCGGTACTAAATGTTGGAGAAGTCAATAAACACTGCAGCCTAACATCTGCGTTCTGTACGTTTGCATTTCGCTACAAATGGTGACTTTTGTGTAAAACTAATTAAAACATGCACACATTCCTTACATGAACCAGAACCTCAGGTCAGGTAAGGCCAATGGTAAGGTTTGACCAAGACTTGTGGAAGGAACCAACGCTTAAGGATGGCTCCAGAAGTGTCTACACCTGAATTTTTAAAAGTAGGTTGGTGCTTTTTAAAGAAATTTCCATTCGCTTATAACATATGATTGGTCACCGGCATTAAAAATGGCAAACACAATCTGCTAGTAAGAAATTTAAAGACCTGACACATACTTTGCTTTTATAGATTGCTAGTGTTTCTCATTAAGTTTCTTGCATTAACAACCTTCACCACTTAATGTTCATTAAATACAAGTAACAACGTTTAACACTTAAAAGGAAGCTGAAAGATAATGGTAGATCCAATACTGATACATTGTACTTATTTTCTTCGTCTTAAACAGTGATTTACGATTAATATTCTAAATAGTTAAAAGTAACATCTTTACATTTGTCAACTATTAAAGCTGCATTTTTGAAAAGTAAAACGCCTGTAATAGCATTGTTAGCTCATAAAATATTTCAAGACGTCCAAATTTTCTGCCAATTGTATGCCTGTGTGGACATGAAAAGGATATTTTTTCACTAACTACCGGTAGATTATTAATTGTGCTGTGTATTGATTATCATGATAATAAGCTGGGCTAATGAAGCAAAGAAAATCTTTCATATATACGTTTCAATACATCATTTGTTTTGGTAGGATGATGGGTGTTAAACAAGCTTATACAAAACAAAACGTAGTATTCAAGACACTAGCAACCTAAAATACTGCTAAACTACCTGGGTAGCTGTGTCGGGTACAAATCTGTGTTGTTGGTGCAACAAAACCATGTTTAATAAACACAAATGTATACAGATAAACATTTAAGAAAACACTTTCCAGAAAAGAAAATGGTTGAAATATATGGTACCAAAGTTATACACAGTCTATGCAGAAGCTGTAAAGTTGTTCACAAACAGAAATATAGGTGGAAAGGACTTAAAACAGTTACTAAACAAATGGAAGCTACAGTCACCTTTCTATCATGCATTGGACAGTTTTGTGTTTAATAGTTAAATACACAAACACTTATTCGATACATATTGAAAACACAAAGATGTCTTGACCTTAAAAGAATTAACATTAACAATATAAAACTTTTCTTCGACTGATTACTGTGCTTAAGACTGAATACAGATCTACAAACTATAGGTAGCACTGTATTCATCATTTTTTAATTTGACAGATTCATTTATTAACCTTTTATTTCATGAACACTGGTCTTTGCAAATCACATAATTTAAACATTGGGTCATTCTTTGACCAGTATTATAGATATAATGCTTAGCCACTTTATGTTACCCTTAAACTTAAGTTTCAAAAGCTAAATGACCCACTTGCTTTTGACTTCTGTAACTGGCTGTAGGTGATAAGTAAATGGTTCAGCATACAGTTCCTTTCTTGAAACAAGCAAGGCTGTTTTAGGAGAAAGTGGCAAATAAATTTACATTCCAACTAGTTGGGTTAAAATGAAACAAGTGTATCTAAACTAGAGTTTTGTGCTAGGTAATTTTCAAATACATGTAGTTATTAATGTATGATTTACTTATGTGTATTTTTCGACATTTTTTCTAAAATCTTGTAATTCAGCTATTTTAATTGGTAATCAAGAGGATGGCCATGCCTTTATAATACAGGTCATGCTATGTTTGATAACCTGCAAAAATTACAGACAACTAACATTTACTAAAATAAAGCAAATATTTTTAATGAACCAGTTTCCCCTAAATCCCTTTAATATTTTCTAGCATGCAGCATTTTAGGTGACTAAGCTGGTTTAACTAGTGCAAGGATGATATGCTAATATGGCGTGCTGCAATCAAAACAAAATGTCTGACATAAATACTTAATGTTTAATAAATGACAAGTTTAATTGTTAATTTTAGCATGACTGAGCTAAAATCTTTTAAAGTATGTGAATCATTCTGATAAAACTAGTTCTATTTGTCTTCTAAGGAAGTCATGTTTCTGGTAGCTTTTGAACTCATGATCTGTTATGTGTAGATGACGTATTATCGCTTACATCACAAAGCAAATTTTAAATTAAAAGAAAGAACTGGCATGAGCCCAGCTGTGAAAAAAACCCACTATGAAACACACTACCACTGTACCATAGTTGCTCCATGGGATAAGAGGGTCCCAAAGTGCCATGGCGGCAGTGTCCGTAGGCAAGACAGATATTTCCACATTGCCTCTCTTTCTTTGAGGTTGATCCACCTGGAGTGAGTCTCGAGAGCGATTTGTCTAAATTGTAAGAACTTCTTTCACAACGGAAAATAAATATCCCTTTGCTACTATCACGGATCCAGATCAGTATACAGTTATCTTTGCAGTCTTACCTTCTATTTATAATTAACATACAACCTGAGAAATAGCAAGTGTAAATCTAGATGTGTTCAATGATTACACTTTTACTATTTGTACTAAGGCCATAAAAGTGAAAATGTGTATTTTTTGTACAGCCCAACGTCTACTTAGTATGTCTTTATATTTCTTTCTATAATACTACACAAGTATACGTAATTACTGTTGTCTTTATGAGTAACAACTGAGAAAAGAAGATATAAAAGACGACCTACTTTGTCTCAAGTTGCTCATCTAAGCAAGCCATATCTCTGGACTAAATGTCACCAAGTGCTGTTAAGTTCTGTAGTACTCTATAGTATTGTGAAGTGCTGTATGTATGCTTAATACTCTACAGAACTGTACAGTACTATAGAACATTATAGCAATGTGTGGTACTATGATTTTCTAGGGAATTATTTAAACATACTCTGTAGTACAATACAGTTGGATCAATAGAAGAAGTGGTGTTAAGGATTTTCTATCTTTAGTAACAGCAGCCCTTGTGTGCACTGGACAGAAACCATTTCCTGGGGAATAATGCATGGGTGCTGCAGAACAAGTCTGGTGAGAATAAGTATGGTGACATTCAATCCATTTTTGCATTAGAAGAAGCTGTTTCAATGTTTTCCTATTTTACGTAAAAGTGGCCCCTGTGTGCAATTGACACAAACCATTACCTGTTGTTTTTTTTTTTGGAAGGGAACAATGCAAGGATGCTACAGAGCAAGTATGGCGACATTCTGTCCACTGATTCAGGAGAAGAAGCAGTTTCAAGTTTTTTTATACTTCAGTAACAGCTACCAATGTTTTATGAAAAGGGTCAATGCAAGGATATTACAGAGCAAGTTTGCTAAAACTACGGCATGTAGTTTCTGAGAAAAGGATCAAGTTAAAATGTTGACGCTGGACATTGGGTGCCAGTCCACACACCCATACTAAAAGCTCATCCAGAGCCTTTGGCTCAGATGAGCTAATAAAGGAGGCTAGCAAAGTTCCCATTCATACAAAACATAATTGAATTAACTGGCTGTGAATTTGCCAGAATCAAAATGGAAATGGTTTAATATGTTAAATGTTACTGTTGTACAGTTGACCCATCAAGGTCATGAAGCTTACAATATTAGTGGGTGAAACTGGTGATTTATTTACACATGTGAGCAAAAATGGCTTATGAAATAAAGACAAAATGAAATTTACTTACAGATGATAATAATGTTGAAAGAAATGAAATTGAAGTACTTAAATGTAGCTAAGTATGATCTTTAAAAAACCTGTCTGCCTCAAACTGGAACACTGTACATATGTTTGAACATATAATCAAATTAATTAATTTGCAAAGACTAGGTTTTAATGATGAAAATGAATGTTTAGTGTTAAATGTTGTTTTACAGTAAGTAAAGAATCCATGTAATGTCTACCTACTTCACTACTACAGTTTTTTTTCATCTCAATTATCTTGCTTTTCTAAAGCATCATATGCCCAGCACCTGTTTACTTCAAGTATATCTAACAGTATATACTCTTTCAGTGTACATAAAAGAGATGTTCACTATAAATATTTCTATTATAGAAGGAAAACACTGTGATCATTTTTAAAGGAATCCATTTAAGGCACTTCACAACAAAACGAGCAAAGACATTATTCAACTCAACACCATATCAATCTGTATTATACGTCAGAATGGACACTTATAAATCTTGGTTAAATAGATTGAAATTTCTGAACTCCTTGCACCTATATATTTCAAACTTTACAATTTAAAATAATTTTTTGATACTGGTTTTACTTTGATCTCAAATGAAATATAAATTTACAACAGAAAATTGGAAGGAAGCTTACCATACTCTCTAATTATTCCTGGTTTGAGGCGTATGTCAAAATTCATCTTGGAATACAGCTATTTTATGTCATTACCTTTGTTATCTCAATATACTCATTCAGAGGATTCTCTTTTATTAACTTGACAGTAAAGGTAGATAATTTCTATAGATTACTCGTAGTTTTCATAATGTACAGATTGAATTTAAACATGCACCAACTATTCTTCAATTAGTTTCAATTAAGAGTGACAAAAACAGTACTATTTTCAGTGTTATATCATGAAAGTCAACTGTAGTCCCAAAAAAAACATAATGAACAAGCTGCTTTTAAATGTAAATTCAAACAGGTGTTTCTTAAAAGAAGGGTGATATAAAAAGCATGCTACACTGCTTTAATGTACTCGTACTGGTGACACAATGAAAATTTCCCCTGAGCTGTGACACAGCCATTTCGGCTAAATGTAAGCAATACACAATATATAAGAATTTAATCTTTGATTACTATTCCCAAATGTTAACTTCATGCACTCTTACTCAAAATTTCTTTGACGGCTTTTTTTCTTTTAGAAAAACATATTAAATTACTGATATTACAGGGTGCCCTTACGCTGTTTTAGCAATCAATAGAGTACAATCTACGTCACACAAAGGCGAACTGAAACTATTAATAGAGCAGATATATCGGTTAACTCCTCCCTCCGTACTTTCAATGACAAGGCCAAATAGGGGCATGCGATCAGTCTTTATTTGATTCTGACGCCACGTTCTGACTAAACCGCATTCACGCACTCATTTGATCCAAAAACGTGGAAAGAAAATATTAAAAGTCATGACAGAATCAATATCGGATATTGTAGATATAAGTGCACTTAAATACAATGGAGTAGCTAGATGGAACTTTCTCCAAACACCGAAAGGACTATGAAAGTTTTTGCGTACCTCCACGAGTAGCCCAACAATGTGCGCAAGAGCTTTTGCTATATACGATGGCCGCCGTTGCAAAGACAGACTAGATGTAACGTCAGTTGTAAAAGGGTCTGTCTTGCAGTCGAAATATTGAGGCAATCCACGAGGGAAACATGTACATACAAAAAACAGAAAAACACAACCAGCGCGCTCTCAAAATTAAAAAGGTTTTCCCAATAGAATCTAGTGCAAATATATCTAGAGGGTCTCGGCGTAAACATGACTTTCATACATTATTTATTCGTTCCATTTTCCCCTCAACGCGGACAACCGGGACAGAAAAATCCGCCTGTCCGACGGCAGAAAACCCGTGTTACACAAGTCGGACATAGGAATTCCACACCCCTGCTGTACTATCGGTTGGACATATACAGCAGCACCCACCAACATAATCGCACATATAACTGTTTTGTTTATTTTAAGTATAAGTAATATGCACAAGTTCTTGTATATGTACAATTTACTATATACATTACTATGCATTGCTACATGGTACATTAAATGTCTTTCCGAAAACTTGTGAGTTCACCGTCTCGCGTGCATGCGTGAGTTAATCATATGTCCTAGAACTTACTAATGATTATCATAATTATGGATATGTGGATAGCCATTGACACTGGAAATAAATTAGTGTGCATAAGTATATCAAGGATTTATTAGTCCAAGATTAGTGTGTACATTTTACTTCAGTGACACTGACGACACAGCGGTCAGTGCAAAACAAAAGTTTGACTCCCGCAGATCTTTAAAGTTTTCTTTATCATTGGTCGAATGTTTCTGCACCAAAAAGTGAACAATAGCCGAAAAAATTGTAGTTAGTCAAAGAGTAAACAATGTTTTGAGTAATCGTGAACTCTTAAGTCATGTGTCCAACATTTCGCCATGCGTGACACCTGGTTGTAATTGCATTGGTCAGAGTGCAGATCCTACACTCATCTTGCGAACGTAACAGTTTACGTTAGACATCCAACATACACTTTATGGGTTGGCATATAAAAAGAAAGGAAATACATGTAAATGTATGAGATAAAGTACAATCAATTAGATAATCGCAAAAACTACCGGTCCGACTGCCATGCCTGCCATTTCATTTTTATGTCCGAAGTAACTACGCTCTGTTCATGCTTTGGAATTTTTCTCAGACTCAACAACCCGACCCCACTCCAAGATTGAAGGAAGGGAGAAACCATTGACTTGAAAGTAAAAGCACAGTTCATAAGCGAAAATATCTGTGTTCACTGTCTGCAGTATAGAAAAGGAAACTTGGTTGTGATAACACAACAGAAAATGACCGTAAATTCACTTGTATACAAGTTAAGATTTTGGCAGGCAAGCATTTTCAGAGCACGTGATATGTCAGTAGAATACGACACTAGAACTAGTTGTTGGTAGAATACGGCACTAGATACAAGTATGTCAGAGAATACAACACTTCTACCTTGTCCATGACCTTGCTTTTGTGGTGACGCTTTGCGAAATAAAGGTTCAGAGTTCCAGTACTGCCGGAGACAAACCTATTTTTCACGTTACAGATAGGTGCTGCTATATCAATTATCGGTGTACTCAAATATTGATAATTTCGAAATTTAGTTGGTTTCGTTGACATTTTGTATGAGAAACAGACTGAAAACGCATTTTATGAAAAAAAAAGCATTACAATATATTTTTGTTCACCAGGCGTCATTATGAATTATGTAAAAGTTCCGAAAACATAATTTACCTGTATTATAATTCATAAACTTACGACGGACCTGTACTAACGACGGGTACACCCCTATTTCGGTGTCTTCCTTTGTAGTACACTTAAATTAAATGCAATGAATGATACCGTAGCTCAATCGCTGTGATTAAAAGAGATCTCGTTAAAGGAGTATTAATCAACATTTTAAATAAAATAGTCTAGATCTATATAATTTCTCTCAAAGTCACTCCAAAATACGCAAAGAACCCTATATTCAACCTTACTAAATACTGATGCCACTTGCATTAAAAATACTTAAGTGAAGATCGTCTGTAGCTACCGTGCAAGTTTTTTGGCGGAGCAAATTGACGACGTGAACGCTCGTACCTAAATGTCCTTGAATGGGGAGGAGTTAACCTATAAACTAGCCTAATATAGTTTCAAATTCGCGCTATGAGGACGTAAGATTATAACTGTAATGATTGCCAAGATAGCGTGCGGGCAAACCCAACTGCAACGCGTTGTAATGCTGTTTTGAATTCATTTAAAATTTTGAAGCTAGTGATAGAGATAATTCAAGTCAATAATAGGTGTTCATAAGCTGCCATTCCTGCTTTTCTTATAAAATTACATAATCAGTTCACCTTAAAATCAGACACAAAGTCCTTTCAAATTCATTTCTACACCTACATAAAAGGTACAAACACAGATACATCCATATGTTGAATAATCTATTGTTAATATTCATAGTATATAAAGTTGAGAAAAATGCTATTTACTTTTGATGGATTTTTTTTTTAATTTGTAATAAATATGGGTGAACCCACATTCACAGAGTTGCTCTTATTTCAATTTCAAAACATCTAGGACCCAATAGCATCTCATGATTTTAATAGATAAATTAAGTTTATTTCAAAAAGAAGATCCTACTTTCAATAAGACATACTTCCCACACAATATCAATTGAAACTTTAAGGCATAATGCAGGAATTGAAAGTCTGCATAAGTTAGTAAACTGTTGCTGCTAGTATTGGTAATGTACACAGACTTAGAAAACAGGGAATACAACACACATAATATCGAAACAAAGTGTGCATGGTCATCATCCCTGTACATAAAGCAACCCACCACACTCCTATACTTATTCATATATATATATACAAGCATGCAGAAACAGCAATGTATATCAATTCCCTATAAAGTCATTTCGAATCTCATACTTCATTATAAGAATCTTCATGTAATCTATCCACCAAAAATATCCAAAGGGTATTAATATTTTTAAAAGATTAAAACTGTCTGACACAGTTTAAAGCATTGAACTATGAGTTTTGCCCTGCAAAGACTTCCTACCTAGTGACAAAAAGATATGCCTCTAAAGAATGTTAGTGCTTCTAACTTTTATAAACAGATCCATTTCATATTTGTCTTTAAAAAAAATAAAATGGAAAGTTTCTATGGAAACAGGTCTTGCATGGATGTTTCAAAGATGTTGCAAAAGACTTACATCTGAAAACACTAAAAACTTTTGCTTAAGAAGACAAACATTGTAACAAAGTCTTAAAAACCACTCGAAAAAACTAAATGAGCCATATTCAAATATTTAAAAGTCAACATTTCAAAAAGAGGCTGATTGCTTGTACATTTAACACAGGAGAAGAGAGAGTATAATAAATCAATCACAAACATACAAAGTCTACTAAATGAGATCAAAAGTATCTAAAGGGTTTTAAAACAGTTCAATTCATAATAATCAACTTGATTAACAGTAGTTAATACTAATAGAACTAATTGACTATAAACACTTTGAAAAAGATCAATAAATGATCAATATGATTCAGTGATGTAACTGTAAAGTTAAGCTAGTGACACATTTATTTCTACCCAAATACTGCAAGAAGAGATGAATGGTCAATATACGGATCTTCATAATTATGATAAGGTAATCAATGAACTACTATTTTGTACTTTTGCACTACATCTTATTTTCAATAAATGTTCCATAGAATTCTGTGATTAGAAATTATCCATAGTCTGTCCTATGTAGCTATAGTTTTCCGAACTTAATAAAGAAGTAGTTAATATAAAAGTGACAGTTTCAGACATACAACAGAAACAAACCCTATGTGTTAGAGGAAAGGTAAGACCATAATTCATTAGACTTATACCTGTACAACAAGTTCAGTTTGCCTGGAATCAAGGAAATATACAGGCAGCAGAAAGCAAGCACTAACTGAAAATGTTATCTGTAACATATTGGAGCCAAGTTATCTTACTATGAGCTTTGAGAAAATCCTGTCATGCCTTTATCATAACTATCATTCCAAAACAAATTAAGATTACTTTTTATTATAAAGAACAGTAGAGTAATACATTAAAGATTAGCTAAAACCATGAGATGCTCAAGTGAATATTCCCCATTTGTTTTTTCATTTAATACTTAATTACTCATTACAGTGACTGTCTGTTCAAATTTCATTGATATTATTATATACTTCCCTCGGAAGACACATTAAAGGGTTTACAGCTTTTATCTAAGGAAAATGTAGAATGTACAATGACAACTGTTTGCACCTATTTATCTGTCTGTGATCCCACATTTTGAAAACCTTTCATCTTTCAAAACGCTTCTTCAATCTTGTGATTTTGAGAAAGTGACAGCCTGTATAGCAACTCTGTTGATGTGGGTACCCTATGTCTTACCCTGGTGGACTTACCTGCTTTAGGTCAGATGGAGGTTTGAACCTATTATCTGTCTGGTTACCACGGAAACTACTACCCTTCACTGCCTGAGGCCTCTTAGTCTGACCCTCAAGGTTGTACCTGGCAAATATATTTTTGATGTTATAGTGCACACCTCACTTATTATAGTAACAAATATGTAATTTCTGTGATAAGAGCATTGGCCAAATAGTCATCCCTTGACTGTGACCACATTGAGCAATATCTAACTGCAGATAAATAAATGAAAATCCTCTACAATACAGCCATGCAATCTTCCTATCTTTTAACTTTTAATGCCATTTCTTCACAAACAATAAAAGATCTTACTGTTCAACAAGAGGGGCAGCTTTTTCACGAGGCTGTTCAATATATTCTATGTAGTCAAAGTTATCATCATTCTCTGCTGGAAGTTTGAAGTTGGCTTTCATGTCCAGCACAGCCTCCTCTGGTACATATTTCCCTGTAATAAACATGTAGTTGTATACTACCTACTGAGCATGACCAAGGTCACATTTTGAGCACCAAATTTTCTTAACAAATAAAACTAGTTCCCTAATTTATATAACTTTGTGATGAGAGTATATAAACAGAAGAGAGCTTCAGAAAATAAACAATGGCACCTAAACTATAATAAAACACACTTTAACATAAAGCATGTGATCATAACAGCATCAGAACTGCCTTTGATTTTTGTTTGAATTTCCAAATACAAGGGCTGAACACTTGTTGTGTACACTGACATTAATCAAAAGCACTTTATTTAAGCAATAAATATGATCTACCATCTTCGTATGTGCGTTTATCAGATCTTCTCTTCAGCTCTTGATCATCTGGTACCAATATGGCTGCCCTGCGTATAAAACCTTTGAAGTTTCTCATCTTCCTTCGTCTAGCTGATGGATACACATTGGTCTGATCCAAGACCAAATTCCTCTTCTTTTTGCTTGCTGTGATACAAGACAAAAAAGTTCATCAGACAATGAAACAAATTACTTTTTCAATTAAGAAAAAACCGTTACATTTGAAGCAAACTATAAACCTATGATCTTTACAAAGTATCCAAATTCCATGCAGATCGCCATAAACTATTTTCTTCTCTCAGACATAAATGTTACCACTAATACATCTTTCTGTACTTATTTAGAGCCATGTACCGTACTTACCTATTTCAAACAATTTATTCAGACATTTTGAAGCTTTGTCAATAAGGACATCCCATCTACCATGGTAATTATTTTTCCTTGGCAATCCCATCACTTTCATCTTATCAATGAGTGTATCTGTACCTATGATGTTATATCTCATCTCAGGATTAGTCTTAGCTTTGTTGATACCCCATGTTGTTTTTCCTGATCCTGGCAGACCAATGATCATGATCATCTGAAGAAATTTTAAAGAAAACAAGTATTGAAAACTAGTCTTTGCAAAAATTTCATCACTGCCTACCAGGTCACAGTGAATCAGTCACAGATAAGAAATACATCCAGACTAAGTCTCTTATACATTTTTAGACCTGCCAATCAAGATCACAGAACACCTCCCTTTACATCCCTGAGTTAGAATATAAACAAATCTTTACACTTATCAAGACAATGTTGACATTACTATTTTAAGATTACTTCCTGAAATCTTACAGAATACTACAAAACGGGTAAACATTTATTAGTCTTAGTAAATTTATGTCATTCTGCTGGTTAGCAACTAATAAATAGACAAAACTTGACTTCATCTATTTACATACCTCACAAGATGATTTTGTAGATGGAGGTTTTAGACCTCGAACCCTCTCACTTACTGAGTACTGCATGATATACATGAAACCTGGTGCTGGTGGAAACCATGGAGCCTGCTGACCAAAGTTCACTTCAAACCTGAAATGTATCAGGATAATTGATACAAGAAACACACTTTCATTCACATTTCTTTAACTATCTTTAAATCATTAAAAAATCTAAGTTTTGGAGGAGTAATTGTAACAATTCTGTCTAGTAATGTAGAAATGGGTTCTGTTTGTGCGAGCCACAATCATGGGAAGACATTTATGTGTCCTGTTACAAATATGTTACTGTTAAACCTGATTTAACCTTTCAACTTGCAGGGAAGTCTGAAGCTTATCAATGTTAGGTCACTCTCCTCTTTGAACAGTAGACAATCAAACAATGAAAAATTGTGAGGGAATAATTACCTGTAGTTCTTTGTAAGAATATGGGGAAACAAAGCTGTTTCTTTCTTTCCAACTTGGAATCCATGTAATGGTTGTGCTACACCAAGCCAGCGTCCATTCTTGGCATAAGACATGTTTGGTGGTCTGGAGTCAAGGTCAAGAAGACAACCAATTACATCGCCTGCGCAGAATTTTTCACCGTAATTTACGAACTTATTGTTGGTTGAGAACTTTCCTGTGCCACCATAACCATAGGAGTTTGCCTCTTCACCTAAATAACAAAGTGTGTCACTAAAATTTCATATTGTAACTCAAGTCAAAACAATATGAATTAATTATGCATGAAGCTAACACATGGTTCATACAGAAGTTCTGAGACAAAATTCAAGTACTTTTCAAGGACTTTTCAAGGACTTTTTTCTAATTTTCAAGGACTAAAATGATGCGAAAAATCCGACTTCATGTCAGGATACATAGTCAAATGTCGCCTTAAATCATATTTGGAAGACAATGTAATATGTATCTTGGTTATTCAAATTAAAATCAAGCAAAATACATGTTGTCTTGATAATCGCAATATTTACTTGTTATTCAAATCTAATTTTTTGTCATGAGGAACGACTGTATTGACTCATTGGAACGTTTATTTGTTCGATTTTGTTTATCATGTTAATGATTGCTTTTGTCTCGTTAATGACTCTTCAACGCATTTTCGCCCATAATGCTCTATGTCTACAAGTTTATCAAACACAACGCAAGTACACTTGTGTTTGTTCCCCTTAAATTCCTTTATCCATGCTTTATAACTATCGTTCTTGAGCAATGTCGGTGTGAAAATGCATTTTCACAAATTTTCCGCGACCATGACTTTTGGTAAAGGGAAGTCACTCCGGGAGCAAGCGTGTCTAAATTCCCGAATCCGGTACGTAGTTGATACATCACACGTGAGCATGTTCAATGGACTGATACGGATAGACAGTTTTCTCGTCATTTTGGACGTTTTTTACGCGGAACATACAAATTCAATGTCTTTTAAAGAAATTCACTAGTTTCATTTTCAAATTCAAGTACTTTTCAAGGACTTTTTCCCAGCACAGAATTCAAGTACTTTTCAAGCACTTGGCATCAAATTCAAGTACTTTTCAAGGCCTGTGCGAACCATGTAACATTATATTGACTACTTGTTATACATGAAATCAAGGAATGACTCTTTAGATAGTGATCAATTCGTACAAAACTTTGATGTATTTAAGTAATGAAAAGGGCATTGAAAATTGATGATTTACTCCAACAGTTAGTGCAGATTTCAGAAAAATGTACTCTCTAGAGTATACATACCAAGCTGGAAAGAAGTTGTGTCCATAGACCAACCAGCTCTTATAATGTGTGGGTTTGTCTCCTGATGATCCTCACCAAAATCAACCGGCAACTCTTCTGTCAACTTAACTTCATAATATGCCTGAAAAGTCATTCAGTTACATCTTAAATAATACCCTTTTACACAAAAAATAACCTTAACATGTAGCCGAACTCAAATATTTGTGGCTGCCTCTTGTTGCAGAGTCATGACTCCAATGGATGCACTCTGTTACACATTATATCTGCTGAACTGTCATAATTAGATTTACAAGAGCCATGTTACACATGGTTAATCCCCCCGCCCGGGAAGAAGTTACCTGAAGGTTGTACTTTCGTACATTTTACTTGGCGAGAGGAAATCCTTAAAAAGCTGTATAGTTATGGTCATGCCGAGTACAGTTTTCAAGTAAGTGGAAAAAGAATAAGGCAATGAAGAGAAGGTTTGCAAAATTATATTAATGTTCATTATCAGTATAGGTATGATATTTTTCTATTTGACTAAAAGTAGAGAAGGTAGAGTTATTGTTCTTGCACACTGCACTTCCTACCAATGTGCTATGTCAGTGTATTAAGTTTGAAGAAAATCCTTCAAGTACTTTTGGAGTTATGCTCCGTAATTTGTTTTCAAGTAAATCTGATAAAGGGGAATAACTCTAAAAGTAGGCAAGGTAGAGTTATTGTTCTTGCACACTGCACTTCCTACCAATGTGCTCTGTCAGTGTATTAAGTTTGAAGAAAATCCCTCAAGTACTTTTGGAGTTATGCTTCGGACAAGTAAATCTGATAAAGGGGAATAAGTCTAAAAGTAGGCAAGGTAGAGTTATTGTTCTTGCACACTGCACTTCCTACCAATGTGCTATGTCAGTGTATTAAGTTTGAAGAAAATCCCTGCAGTACTTTTGGAGTTATGCTCCGGACAAAACTTTTAAAGTAAATCTGATAAAGGGGAATAACTCTAAAAGTAGGCAAGGTAGAGTTATTGTTCTTGCACACTGCACTTCCTACCAATGTGCTCTGTCAGTGTATTAAGTTTGAAGAAAATCCCTCAAGTACTTTTGGAGTTATGCTTCGGACAAGTAAATCTGATAAAGGGGAATAACTCTTAAAGTAGGCAAGGTAGAGTTATTGTTCTTGCACACTGCACTTCCTACCAATGTGCTATGTCAGTGTATTAAGTTCAAAGTAAATCCTTCAAGTACTTTTGGAGTTATGCTCTGGACAAAACTTTTAAAGTAAATCTGATAAAGAGGAATAACTCTAAAAGTAGGCAAGGTAGAGTTATTGTTCTTGCACACTGCACTTCCTACCAATGTGCTCTGTCAGTGTATTAAGTTTGAAGAAAATCCCTCAAGTACTTTTGGAGTTATGCTTCGGACAAGTAAATCTGATAAAGGGGAATAACTCTTAAAGTAGGCAAGGTAGAGTTATTGTTCTTGCACACTGCACTTCCTACCAATGTGCTATGTCAGTGTATTAAGTTCGAAGTAAATCCTTCAAGTACTTTTGGAGTTATGCTCTGGACAAAACTTTTAAAGTAAATCTGATAAAGGGGAATAACTCTAAAAGTAGGCAAGGTAGAGTTATTGTTCTTGCACACTGCACTTCCTACCAATGTGCTCTGTCAGTGTATGAAGTTTGAAGAAAATCCCTCAAGTACTTTTGGAGTTATGCTCCGGACAAAATTGGGACGGACGGACGGAGACCATTTCTAATATCCCCTTCGCCTTCGGCGGGGGGATAAACAAGTCAAATTGTGCACTGAACCTACCTTTCCTCTTGCTACACCATGTGTACACCTGACACCTGACCAACAGAAACAGAAGCCTGGAGGCTCAACCAATGGTTGTGCACCATAACCATTCTCATCTATGACAAGATTCAAGTCTGAATTGTAATCATCTAGCATAACAACACTGTCTTCCCCGCTTGTGTCTTGTTCTGGGTACTGAGCCTGCTGAACCTGGGCCTGATCTACCGCAAATGCTCCATACCTGAAATATTCAACACCTTGACATTATAATGCTGGTTTAATTTTTTTTCAAAGTTTTTCTATATTTTAACTTCTGACAATATTTTTTAAAATCAATAAATTATTTATTATCTGAGCAGAACTTTCTCTTCTCTATTTTTTTCTCGAGTATACTTTTGGTCTTACAAGATGACAGATTTGGAGAAAGGAGCAAAATTATGACATTTGAAATGGATCAAGACAAAATTAATAAATTACCCTGCTACATGCAATCCCTGCATCTGGGCTGCTGCAATTTCTTGCTGTATTTTCTTTTTATTATCTGGTGTAGTTGAAGCTGGTGGTGGTGTGGCCTGGGTAGGTATAGCCTGTGGTATGCCATGTTGAAGGCTATGTTGTAAACCAGCTACCTGTAGCCCAGCAGGTAGCCCTGCAAGTCCTGAAGCCTGCAGTTGACTACCATACTGGGCAAGGTGAGAAGCTGGGATTCCTGCAGCCATCTGTTGGGCCTGAAGACCTGCTAGCTGTGCACTTGCAAGGTTTGCCACTTGCTGACTGTAAGCACTTGGTGCCATCCCTGAGGCAAGCTGAGCAGCTTGGGCTCCTGCCTGTGTGACTACCTGGGCACCAGCATGTGGATGAGACCACTCTGAGTAACAAGAATTGCCACATGAAGTAAATAGACATAAATAATACAAAAGAAACATAAAAAATGTCACTTTTCAGCACATTCATTTCTGCTCATCAACAGTTCTGCAGCCTAAGATAAGACAAGAAGGCCAAGATGACACTATATTTCGCTCACCTACCACTGGCTATAATACAAGGTCATCAATAGCAGAGGGGGTTAATTTTGACTTTGGGGTCACAATTTGAACAATCTTGATAGAGGTCCACTTGACAATGCCACATGCCAAATATCTAAGCTCTAGGCCTTCATGTTCTTGAGAAAAATATTTTTAAAAAGATTTTCCTTTCCATTGCCATGGCAACCAGAGTTCTATGTGGAATGGAATTATTTGAACAAATATGAGAGGGCTTCATGCAAGGAACATCTCTGCCAAGTTTCATCATCATTGGCCTTGTGGCTTCAGAGATGTTGCTTGAGGGAAAATGTCAATGGACGTACAACATACAATGGATGGTGAGCGATCCTAATAGCTCATTCTGGTATTTTGTGCCAGGTGAGCTAAATATCTATCGGAAAGCAAACTGCAATTTATGTAGAAGACATCTTCTGCAGGTGTTACTTATTGCAAGTCATTGGGTAAATAAGTACCTGCAAGACCTGGGTACTGTGCACCAGCTACTGCGTACTGTCCTGCTGATATCTGACTTGCATTGGAGACTAGTCCGGAAAAGGCACCACTGTTAAATGACATACCAGGCAAGCCCGACATACCTGGCATTCCCGACATACCTGGCATTCCCGGCATACCTGACATTCCTGGTATACCTTGCATTGCTAAGTAGCTGGCAGGAATTCCTACAATACAAGTATATAAAGGCATGTAAATAGAACCCTTTTAACACAAAATCTTACATATACCAATATTATTTCATTTTGTAAGATTTTATAGGATATAACAAAAATAATTCCAAGAACCAGGATCTAACATACATAATTAACTTCACCCATCAAGCTAACAAATTTTATCCCCATCTCTCCATATCAACCAAATTTAAATTGTATCAAGGTATATTATTAGAACATACCAGCTGCAGCTGCTCCAGCCATTTGCTGTGGTAGACTTGCTGCCATTGTCATGAGAGATGGTGTAGGTGCAGAGGTCACAGCTGATGTTGATGACTGTGTTGGTGACTGGACAGCAGCCAGAGCTGCTGCTTGTGGGGAAGGAGAAGCTGAGAAATGACCTGCTGAGATCATCTGTGGTTGTGCTAACGTCACTGGCAATCCCTAGCAACAAACAACAAGGAACTTTATAATAAAGTATTGTGAATTATTTCAGTGTGTCATATAACTCTTCCAGGTTCAATGCCATACTGGTCTTCTTTTTCATATTTTCAGCTAGAGCATACTAAAGTGGTACATTGCAGCTATTAAATTAGAATCCATATACTAAGCAAAAATAGCCATATCAAGTATCAAAACATGGCAGCTAGGTCCTGTAAAGTTTCTGTTTTTGACAGGACTGGATCAAACAGGACCATGTAACGTTTCAGTTTCGACAGGCCTGCCAGATCAAACAGGGTATTATGTAAAATTTCAGTTTTTAGTATGTTACAGGACTGGATAAAAAAAGACCATGTGAAGTTTTCTGCTTTTACAGGACCAGATCAAACACCAAATACTTGGTAACAAGGGCTAAGAAATACTTAGCAGTTACAGATAATAGTCAAATAGGCATACAAAGCTCAAGGAAGAATCTTATTCAAGACAGCTAAATGATTTGCAACATCATCCAATTAATGTTTAAAAAGTGCTATTCCATAACATATTATGGTAAATACAAGTAGCTATAGATTTTTGGAAGTGCAGTTTTACATACATATACACACACAGGGCATGAGCAACCTTAATTATTACTTATATAGAAATTAAAATGCTGGATAATGTTTTTGCACAAGATCGTTAGAAATACTACAGTCTACTATGTTCAAAATCAGCCAATGAAGAAAACACATTAACATGCTACAAGAAACAACATTTATCTTTTCATCAGGTTTTTCCCGACATGCATGTTACATTCCTCAGCATTTGTGTCCGATACACTAGAAGAGATAAATGAAGTTTAAAATCGAACTTGCTTTTTCTCCATATAGTCAAGCAAAAAAATATTGCCACTATCATTAGAATCATCAATATTCAAACTAATACAGATGATGGTAAGCCATAGTTATCAAACACATTGAATAATTTGAGTTTTTACTTCATTAAACAATCTAACATTCTGCCACTTATTTGTGTCAATTTATTGCACATCAAGATGAATTAGGACAATCTGGCCATAAATCGGTAGGTGCTGATTGGTTCAAAATCTGTAGTAGCGCCGGCTATCGCTTGGCAACACCAATTGCAGTAGATAATCAATAGATTGTTCTTTTTTCTGCTCAAGCATGAACCACAAGCACGGAATAAACATACATCCAGAGGAATCATTGAATCAGTATTTGATGTGTCCTCTTTGAAATCAATTCACTGTAGATCAACTGTCCTGAAGAAACAGTCCACTTTCAAAAGGACATTATGTACTGTCCCTTCACAGTTTTGAACTCGCCCCTGGACCACAGGCCTTTATTAATGTCACCTAGTGATGGATCAAATAACTTAATATTAATTTTACTTAAACTTCACCAATCTAATTCCTGAAATATGTGGATTAATTTACAAATTCATTAAATTGTTTATTTTTCTATGAAAGATTAACCACACTTCATTATGAAAATTACCTGTAGTCCCTGAACACCTGGGACCCCGGCAGTCATGTATTGTTGAGCCCCTGCTGCTGTTTGTAGACTACCAGATGGTAATCTTACTGCCATCACTCCTAGCTGCTGTGGCATCATCATTGGAAGTAAACCACCGGGTATACCACCAGGTATACCACCGGGTAAATGTGGATTCATCTTGGTTTGGATTCTGCAATAATACATAGACACTTGATAATAAGGTATTTTCACCAAGTGTTGTCTTATTATCAAACATCCTACAGATGTCAAATTTAAACAAATAACTGGAATATAGCAAGCAACACATTAGTCCCCTACTGGTTTAAAGCCGTCCAAAGAGTTTTTGTTTACAGGAGGACAAATCTAGAATTTATTACGGTATGAAATATTTTTTTATATAAATGGGAAACAATTCAAAAATTGGCAAGGACCAGTTATGGCAGAGTATCAATACCACAATTTTTTTTAACCATTCAATGTTCTTTATTTTGTACCCAGATTGAGTAAAACAAAATGATACAGAATACAAATTTTATTATAAGTCAGAGTTTTATACAACAATCAACATAAGTGATGAATAGCTATTGACCGACATATATATTTATCTCTTTTGAGTCTTTTCACACTTGTTTGTACTTAGGAACAGCTTGCACAGCCATGTTGCCACAGCCCCTACCTTTAATGCATTCAAAATGTCTGTGGCAGCCATCCAGTATTAAGTCAGTAAGCAATGTTTTCATCTTTTCAACTTTCTAACTCATCCCTAACTTTCTTAAATGTTTAAAAACTCTTTAACTTTGTACTCCGCTTCTCACTTTAACTGATGTTCACCATGATCATCATTAGTCTTTATATTTCACATTTAACTAGCAAGCCCCCATGTACCCTGTGTCTACAACAATAGAAAGAGGAGTTGACATAATACTATATAAATAGATAGGTCTCTACTTTACTTGTCGGATCAGAGTATAACTGTTTAAATATGTGTAAATCAAAATTATACACATAAAAGCGTCCAGTTAATATGAAAAAACTTAAGTACATTGTCTGAAAGTTTATCTTATACACAAATTCAGACAAACTTGAGCATTGTTGACTTGTATAACCGCATTTACAGATCTTTTCAAAGCAATATTAGAAAAGAAGATTTTTGAAGTTTCTCCTATACCAAATGACCCCCCCCCACCATCCGGATAGGGTAAATTTTGACCCCGGGGGAATGATTTGAACAAACTACTGAGGAGGTCTTTTCCAACTTCCAAGTAATATAACTAATAATACAAAAAGGCCATGATGGCCTGATATCGCTCAACTGAGTACCAGCTTGTGCAATTGCCTAGCGGGTGTTGTCAATTTTGACCCAAAGGGGCATGATTTGAATAAAGTTGGTAGAGGACCATTTGAAAATGTTACATACACATGTACCATATAACTAAGGTTTTAGAAAAGAAAATTTTTCCTATACCATGTATACCAAGTGACCCCCACACTGACACACTCAGGAAGGTTAAATTTGACCCCAGGGGTAATGATTTGAACAAACTTGGTACAGGTCCACTATACAATGCTGTATATAAAATATCTAAGCTTTAAGCCATGTGGTTTGAAGATTTTTTAAGTTTTTTCTATAGAAACCTTTGTAAAATCAGTTTGGACTAGAGTCATAATTTGAACAATCTTGGCAAAGGTCCACTAGGCAATGCTACATGCCAAATATCTTAGCTACCTTATATAGCTTTAGGCCTTGTGGTTTTGGAGAAGATTTTTAAAGTTTTTCCTATATAAGCCTCAATTTTGACCAGGGGAAAATAATTTGAACAACCAGGATAGAGGTCCACTAGAAAATGCTACATGCTAAATATCTTGGCTCTAGGCCTTGCGGTTTCAGAGATTTATCCTATTCGTTGCCATAGCAACCAGAGTTGTGCATGATATGGAATTCTATTGGTAGAGCTTCATGCAAGGAAAATTCTTGTCAAGTTCCTGTGGTTTAAAAGGAGATGTTACATGAAGAAACTAGATGGCTGTTCAGTAGAACACTTGTGTTGCCCTCTTAGGCTTTGTCAGAATAACCAATAATTTGGTGACAAAATCTAAATACAAAACGGGCCATAACTCTGTCAAATATGACCTTGACCTACAAAATTTTGTGGCATCACAACCCTTTTGACATAAGCAATACACTTTGAAAGTTTAATAAAGAAATCTTAAGAAATGGCAAAGTTATAGTAAAAATCTAAGATTAAAAAGGGGCATAACTCTGTCCAATATGACCTTGACCTACAAAATTTGGTAGCATCACGACCCTTAAAGTTAGATGAAGAAATCTTAAGAAATGGCAAAGTTATAGCCAACGTTAAGTTTTCATGACAAAATCCAAGTACAAAAAGGGGCATAACTCTGTCAAATATGACCTTGACCTACTAAATTTGGCGGCATCATCACCCTTTTGTCATAAGCAGTACAACTGTAAAGTTTGATGAAGAAATCTTAAGAAATGGCAAAGTTATAGCCAACGTTAAGTTTGTGTGACGGACGGACAAAGCGATCCTTATGTATCGCCTTTTCTCCGAAAGAGCGACACAAAAAGTTGACGGGCATACTGACATTTAGCAATTGTGTGGCTATTCTTTTGTTGTCTCTATTGTACTTTTTAGCCACACACGCTCAAAAATAGCCACAGAAGACATACGAAATGAATGACATCAAAGAGAATTTTTGAACTGTTACTTATTGTTGCCATAGCAAGTTAACCCCCACTTTTCGGGCACACACGGTCCCCAGTGATTTTTTGTGCCGATTTGACTCCGTAATTCGGTGTCTTCCCAATTGACTAAAAATTGATCAAAATTCCCCAAAAAAAGCTTAAAAATTCCCCAAAACGAGAAGATTTTCCCAATTAGATTGATTTCTTGTGAAAGGTTGAACTAAAATGATGCAAATAATCATGAAATTCTGACTCTAAGTATGGTTTATTCGCCGAATTTGTTGCCAATTTGACGCGCGTTGTTTACATAGAAAGGTCACAGCATAGTATGGCATTTAGTATGACTGTCATCATGGTCACTAAACGCTTTTTCATGCGTCGGTAATAAAATTGTTAGAAAATTACCCTAATTATCGAAAAATGTCGCTTAAACTAAAACACACCATCGGCACTGAGGACATTCGAACATCTTTTTGTTAAATCGTCTTACTCAACGAAGTATGGACGCTGTAATGGATTTATGTCACCAAAAAAAATGAACTGAATAATATGAAATGAATGTTTAGTGGACAGCTTTAAAGGAATCAAACATAGAAAGATGAAGTTGTAAATTAAAGAGGCAAGGACATTTAAATGCCATAAATTTACCTTAAATTAAAACTTTTCAAAATGATTTTTGTATTAAGTTTGAATTTTTTCCAATTTTGAAGTTTATCACGCTAAAAATTCCCAATTTGAAAGGCATGGGCTGTTGCCAAAAAAGTAAAACTAGATGCCCACGTGCAACATGTCGAGCCCGCCATATGTCAAAAGGGCTAACTCCTTACCAAGTAGAGATGGGTCAAAATACACCTAAATATTGGATGTAACATGCATGTTGTACCACGATTTTTCTCTACAGCCAGTAATAAAAAAGTTACAATATAAGCTATTTAAGGTAACAACAAAGGGAAGTAATTCTAAAAACAAGGGTAGTCCATGGTGGTGAACATTAGTACAAAGTAACATCAAAATCCCTCCATAAATGAAGAAGAAAAGCTCCAGACAAAGCTATTCTTGACTTTTAACTTTAACCTCTAAGTGTGACCTTGACCTTAGACATAGGGACCTGGTTCTTGCACATGACACTCCGTCTCATGATGGTGAACATTTGTGCCAAGTTAAATTAAAATCCCTCCATGCATGAAAAAGATATGCTCCGGACAAAGTCATTCTTGAATTTGACCTTTAACCTCCAAGTGTGACCTTGACCTTAGACCTAGGGACCTAGTTCTTGCGCATGACACTCCGTCTCATGATGGTGAACATTTGTGTCAAGTAACATTAAAATCCTTCCATGCATGAAAAAGATACGGTCAGGACAAAATCGGACGGACGCCCGCACATACACCGAACCGCCAAAAGTGACAACTATATCAAGCTCACCGCAAGGTGGTAGTTTTGTGGAATAGTTAACCACAGACAGTGCGACAGTCGGAGTCCAAAATGGACACTCTGGATTGTTTTAATTTAAACACACACACTTGGAACCTGGCCCTGTGCATGTAGTCTCTTCACACCTTCGCTGGATGTCCACACTGGGATTTTGCAGAGTATTGAAGTATCAGTAGATCTAATAACCTTTACTTATGTGTGGAATCCTGTATGTCTCTT
Organism: Saxidomus purpurata; assembly: GCA_022818135.1. NCBI lineage: Eukaryota > Metazoa > Mollusca > Bivalvia > Venerida > Veneridae > Saxidomus > Saxidomus purpurata. The sequence continues at coordinate 20,225,581 of JAFMSR010000002.1, read as the reverse complement.
AGACGACCTCGTTAGCACCTTCTACACACATTAAGTTTGACGAATCCATTCTTACATGGAACTGCAGCAGTACCCCACCCACTTTTTAACCCATCCCTCCTAAATTAGTTGTAGAGATTATAGTCACTATTTCAGAAAATATTTCTTGAACGTAATGCAGATAAATATTTCAATTCATAAAAGAACGTTGGGAAAAGTGTATACCTTAACTGGTTCTGTAGTTATTTATGGATTCATACTTTCTTTCTGTTCGCCTCCGATCAACAAAATGGCGTCTCATTAACCGGAAGTTTTGCAAGTGCTCGGACTAAAGCGATTTTATACGAAGTTTAAATCAATAGTTGCCGACGTTAATATTTGTCGGCCGGAATAGCTCAGTTGGGAGAGCGTTAGACTGAAGATCTAAAGGCCCCCGGCGCAAAGGATGGGGGCCAATCTTCCACCGGCCAATCTTCCAAAAACCTAACTCTCGTGACGTCACGACAGCGTCTGCAATACCGTATATACGGCTCAAACATGCATGTAAGGGGGCATGGGTGGGGGGCAGGGGTGAGAACCACTCCCTAATGCTGTTAATACATGTACATGTATATCAAACAAAGAATATCTCATTTATACCAAACACCAGGATTCAGAAAGGCCAGGAACATATAAAAAATAGATGCACTGTTTTGGCAGGGGTATGGGGCATGGGTGGGGGCAGGGGTGGGAACCATTCTAATGCTGTTAAGACATGTATATCAAACAAAGAATATCTCATTTCATGCATACAATATTCCATTACCTTTAAACTCTAAGTGTGACCTTGACCTTTGAGGTAGGGACATGGGTCTTGCACCCAACACGTCGTCTTGATGTGCTGTACATTTGTGCCAAGTTATTTTATATTCAATCAATACATGACAAAGTTACAGTCCGGACACGAATGTGTGCATATATACAGGATTCTATTACTTTCAAACTGTTAGTGTGACCTTGACCTTTGAGGTAGGGACATGGGTATTGCACGCAAAACGTTGTCTTGCTGTGCTGAACATTTGTGTCAAGTAATTTTAAAATCCTTCAATGCTTGACAAAGTTACAGTCTGGACAGGAATGTGTATATATACAGGATTCTATTACTTTCAAAAGTTAGTATGACCTTGACCTTTGAGGTAGGGACCGGGGTCTTGCACGCGACATGTCGTCTTCATGTGCTGAACATTTGTGCCGAGTTATTTTATAATCCTTCAATGCTTGAACACGAATGTGTGCATATATACAGGATTCTATTACTTTCAAACTCTTAGTGTGACCTTGACCTTAGAGGTATGTACATGGGTCTTGCACGCAACAAGTCGTCTTGCTGTGCTGAACATTTGTGTCAAGTAATTTTAAAATCCTTTAATGCTTGACAAAGTTACAGTCCGGACACGAATGTGTATACAGGATTCTATTTCTGTCAAACTCTAAGTGTGACCTTGACCTTTGAGGTAGGGACATGGGTATTGTAAGCGACATGTCGTCTTGCTGTGCTGAACATTTGTGCCAAGTTATTTTATATTCAATCAATACGTGACAAAGTTACAGTCCGGATACGAATGTGTGCATATATACAGGATTCTATTACTTTCAAACTGTTAGTGTGACCTTGACCTTTGAGGTAGGGACATGGGTCTTGCACGCAACACGTCGTCTTGCTGTGTTGGACATTTGTGCCAAGTTATTTTATATTCTATCAATGCTTGACAAAGTTACAGTCCGAACACGAATGTGTGCATATATACAGGATTCTATTACTTTCAAACTCTTAGTGTGACCTTGACCTTTGAGGTATGGACATGGGTCTTGCACGCGACACGTTGTCTTGCTGTGCTGAACATTTGTGTCAAGTAATTTTGAAATCCTTTAATGCATGACAACGTTACAGTCAGGACACGTATGTGTGCATATATACAGGATTCTATTACTTTCAATCTCTAAGTGTGACCTTGACCTTTGAGGTAGGGACATGGGTATTGCAAGCGACACGTCGTCTTGCTGTGTTGAACATTTGTGCCAAGTTATTTTATATACAATCAATACATGACAAAGTCAGAGTCCGGACACGAATGTGTGCATATATACAGGATTCTATTACTTTCAAACTGTTAGTGTGACCTTGACCTTTGAGGTATGGACATGGGTCTTGCACGCAAAACGTTGTCTTGCTGTGCTGAACATTTGTGTCAAGTAATTTTAAAATCCTTCAATGCTTGACAAAGTTACAGTCTGGACAGGAATGTGTATTTATACAGGATTCTATTTCTTTCAAACTGTAAGTACATGTATGACCTTGACCTTTGAGGTAGGGACGTGGGTCTTGCACGCGACATGTCGTCTTCATGTGCTGAACATTTGTGCCAAGTTATTTTAAAATCCTTCAATGCATGACAAAGTTACAGCCTGGACACAAAAAAATGTAAGGGCGGCTGCATGGAAGGACGGTGTGATTTGGTCAGAACTAGCAATAAATTCCATCCAGATTTATCAAACATGTGTCTTTTAGTAGCTTTGATGTCTGGGAAGTCCTTTTGTGAAGTTTCCATCCAATACATATTAAACTTTTATCAACACAGACATCACAAAAAGTAATGAAATTCCTGTATTAAAGTTGTAACAAAAATGTTTTTTTTTGCCTGACCAATTTATTGTAGTAAATGCACCAAAATGAACACTAACCTATACTAAGTAAAGTAGAGTAATTATTTTTAATGCTTGTTCATACATATTTTATATAAAACAAAAGTCTGGTTTTGCTGCTTCGTCCTTCAGTGGGGATCTCCGCCAGGACTTGAACCTGGATTTCCTTTCCTGAAGGAAAGATGTGATTCCTTACACTACAGAGATTGAATCCCCTTTGAAGATTTAGCATACCAGAACCTGTTCAACATTACTAATTGTATATAAATATATTTTCTTTGGAAAGTTTTAAATTTTTAAATTAAAATATCTTAGCCCTATTTTCTAAATATTTGATACAAAGGACAGTTTTCAGGAAAATACAGAGTATTCTGTTGTGTTGGTACACATGTTTTGTTTCAAAGTTGCTGGTTTTCCACTTCAACGTCAAGTTCCATAAAGATATAACAGAAAACAACCCTTGTCATACAACTCCAACCACCGCTACCACCGGCGGGCAAGTACTGAAGTAGAACAGCCCTCATTATTCTTCAAATAGCTAATAAAGGTAACCCGCCACCTTGTAGTATTAAAGTGTACATGTAATTATCTGTTACTTATTATGTCACAAAAGCGGTAACTCATGTCATGTTACAATACCCGAGATGTTTAATAAAGATTCTTTATCTTTACATATAAAAATGTATATGAACTTCCACTAATTGTGATTTCATACATAGTGGATATTTGTTTGCTTTTAGTGGATAATACGGGTATTTCAACAAAAAGTCAAACAATTTTAATAGCAGATGCCATGTTTACCAGTGAATTGTGGACAAAAATAACACTGTGCACAGTTGTATTACTTGAGTTGAAATATATTCCATAGCTGCTCAAAACAACCTAATTTTCACTTTGATTTTATGCTGTTAATGCAAAAGACAACTACATGTTGTACCTTTAAAAAAAGTAGTAATGGCAGACCTGTTTCACCACACTGTGATTGTTATGCAAATTATATCATGACTGATAAAATATAAAAATATCTCATTGATAGAACACAGAATTTCATTAAATAGCATTAATTAAAACTTCTGTATAACAAACTTATGTACAGTGTTGTAGGATTGTCTTGCGATGCAAATGTCCAAGTCCCTGCGAGTGTGAATACAAGTGTTCAAGACCTTCGACCATTGTCAGTTTCTTTGTATAAGAGTTCATCTTGATAATGTAGATATCTTCGAGTAGTAATGAATAAAGAACAAGTAGCAATTTTCATTAAATATATACATCACTAGTTTTGATATTGATCACTCTACATCAATATGTCAGTCGTGTCGTGGTGGTCAATTGATGCACCTTTCCTGGACAAGGCGTTTCACCAGTACCCTATGCTAAAGTAAGCAACTAATTGACAACTTTCTTTAAACCGAGATAGATATTTTGGCTATTCTAAGTCAACATCAAAGTTTTTTTTATAAGTTACGACCGTGCGAATAGCAGAGTCATTTGTTTAACTCGGCATCTTTGAATAATTAGAACCTGTTCTTGGCTTTGAACATCCGGGTACTGATAAATTATTTATATTCGGGAAAGGTGATTCCTCGGCTTTTATCCCTGGTCTCTATGCATCTTTAATCTTAAAATGTACAAAAACCAAGAATAAAAATAAAAGGAAACAACGGTCTACCATTAGCTTGTAACTATCAAATTGGATTTATAATGATTCTACGTTGTTAAAAGCTTGTTTTGTTTTAAATAAATTTAAACTTGCATACGAGTCTACAGCAAAGACCAAGTTTTCACCTTTTACCGATTGAAGAAATGAACGCGACCTAATAATCCGATTGGTTAACTGGTCAGTTTGAAGTCACAGCAAGAAGCCAGTTGTTTCCCTATCTGTACTCTTTTACGGCTGGAGATAAATTCTCTATGTTCAGTGAATTCAGTTATCTTTCAACACCACAACAGTGTTCAGTTCGAAACCAACTTCTCTTTCCATACATGGGGGTCAACGCCATTTCTGTAACTGAATTTACTTCATATTGCTACAAATCATATGAATAGAGATCTCATTCAGTCATTGCAGTTTGTTCTGCGATGTACTAGTAACATTTATCCAATGTTGTGCATATGCAATGATATGCGGCAAGGTAACAGCTTGACATGTGTCATTACCCCACCCTCCAACATGGGTGTTATTATCAAGATGAACTCTTATACAAAGCAGTTGACAATCAGCCAAACATACCAGAATAGGCAGCCCTTACAGTTACCAGGCAGACAACTACAACAAATGTGCAATATTCTCAAAATAAGTCAACCTTTTACATTTGGTCAGATTTGGATCATCCGAAATATGGTTATTTGCAGTAGCAGTAGAAGAACGTTTCAAAACGAACGTTTGATCATGAACATTTATCAGAATGCTACCTGTGGTAAATCACAACAAAACTGCATTAAAGGGGATCAGTTTCTTGAGGCAATATATCTGTTTACGGTGCCTAAAGCAAGTTGTTTTGATTTGGTTTGGTTTGTTGTTGTTGCGACCTGGTACGACATTCGTACCCAGTCAAACACGCATGCAGCCTCGTAGTACTTACTTAAATTATTTCCAGAGATAGAATAAACACCAATTATGCAGTTAATACAAAACTACAACAGTTAACTGCTATAATAAAAATATAATTTTGGCTAATCCGAGCACTTCGATAAAATTCAAGATGGCGGCTGCAATCTTCCAAAATTGTAATCACGTGATGGAATGGAGTTATTTGCTTGGTTAATTTATGGAAGATATTTTGGAAGATTCATGGAAGGTATCGTTCCCTGATTGGCTGCCCAAAGATGGAAGATCAGTTTCCTCGGAGCGCAATCCCGGGTTCCGGCACGAAGTCGGTACTTCGGCGGCTGACACACATTTTTTGTCCGCCTTCTTTTGAAGTTTCAAGTCCAGACATCTTTCACAACAAATTGATTTGATAATCATGTAATGGAGTTGAAATTTATACGATCTGAACAAGTCTCATACAATATAGATAGTTTATGCAAATGTGGTCATCTTTATTAATTTGAAACCAGGAACAGTCTATACCAGGTAGTCTTCCTGTTTGAAACGTATTTAATAACGTGCTGCAACACTAAAGTAGCCTTTAAAGGATACAGATTTAACAGTAGGACCGAGAACAAGTTATGTTATTTTACCTTTCGGTGGATAGTACAAGATACGGAATCGTGTCTCGTTCCCGAGACACTTCCTGGTTCTTCAACATGCCCGGTGTACAGAACCGATACATCGGACTTCGGTTTTAGGTCTCATCCCAAAGGCCAATGCTATCGGTTATATTCGGCGTGATAAACAAATGCGATTTCACTACGGCTGGGAGTACGGCTTTTATCTTAGTTTTAATAAAATCGGCAATATAGCGACTTAAGAAGTAAAAGTTTACAATAACGTCCTACCTTTTGATAGAAACATTAACAGTTAATCATATAAATGATATAAGAATAAAACTTGCACAACAGAACCGCTATAAAAGACGAATTCTTCAAGCTCCGAGAACGCGCTTCTCCCATTACAAATGGTGGACTATTGGAAAGGGAGTTCACTCTATACAAGCTTCAGGTAAGAGTACACTAAATAAACACTAGGTCAATCGCACTCACAGATCTCATTGGTCGCCGTGACTGACCAACTCTTTGGCAACCAATCAAACTCACTCTTTGGCTGAAACTGGCTGGAAATTGCAGTCAGATAAATTACTGCTTTTTCGGCTTGAAAATTCTTTTTGCTTTTGGACGGACTTTGATAAAACTTAATTCAGATCAAACACTAAATAAACCGACACTGGCGGTCCCACAGGTGCAAGACAAACTATCTTTTTTTCTTGGGTGGGGGGGGGGGGGAATATATATATATACATAATAGAAGATATATGCCCCCTCCCAATGTGTGGACAGTCCCTTATGGTCCAAGACAGACTCCATTGGAAGTTAGGTAAAGATAAATCAACACATGCAATAAATTTCACAGTCCCTGCTTGATGTATGGTTTTTGCATATTGGACAACCGTTCTTTATACCTTTAAAACATAACTTAGTCTTCTACATAGATTATTGGTCTAATATAACTTGTTGGTTTCCATTCTTGTTCACCCAAACTTCAGCTTTCCTCACTAAATTATTATCACTTGAGAATATTTGTGCAACTGAGACTACTGGCCACTCATTTGGAACAACCAATTTCTTGCACAAAAACACATCTCCCTCATTTATATTAGACATTTGTTTTGCCAAATTTGGTCCTGCTGCAGTGTTGGCAAATATTTCCCTCCATAGTCTTCTACATAACTCTCTGCTGTCCCCTGTGTAAGTAGAACTGACGCGCAAGTATAAAATCGAGCCTCTGAATCTGAACACATGGGAACAATTTGTTTGCGGAAACTAATGCCATGAATGTATACAATGTTTTGTGGGTTAACTCTTTGTTCTTCGATTTCAGAAGCATTGATTCAAGAAAATGTCTTGTTACCCCAATCATACGTTCACAAGCTCCTCCCATATGAGATGAATGGGGTCGGTTGAACTTCCTGACTGGAAATATCATGTGGTACAAATCATATGGGTGAGAATTTTAATTTAACGTTTAAACCAACGTAGATTAAACATGGGTTATTGCCTTGATTTGATGCTCTTCCTTGGATAACCCACTGTTTAAATTCTCAGCCATTTGAAATTTGTACCACTTAATCATTTTGAAATTCATGTAACTGAAGTATCGACCAAATGTCTTCATAAATGCAATACACGATAGCTTTTGTGCATTGCATGTTAGCTAAAAATAAGCCGACAGAAATTGGAATGATTGATAATTAAACAAGGGCCATGTTAGACGTGGCCATCCCCCCGCCAAGTGCTCTTTCTCTGACCAAGAAATTTGAGGTGAGAGGAATGGATATGGTATAGTTTCTTATTTAATAAAATATTAGCATTTGGCCGGGTATAATTAAGGTAGAGTTGTGGTTCTTGGGCATGTACTTCCCATTATTGTGCTCTATCACTGTATGATGTTTCAAGTACTTCCCTTCAGTACTTTTGAAGTTAAGCTATGGACAAGATTATGCACTGTCCAAGATAAATCAATAAAGGGAGACAATTAAACAAAACCCCACAGAATTACTGGCCTTGGGCAATTCACTTACCCTGTGTCCTTTCTCATTATTTGCAATTTGAAGGATTTTCCTTCAGTACTTTTTGAGTTATGCTAAAGACAAGAAAATGTAATAAAGGGGGATAATTAAAAAATAAGGCAAGGTGCAGTTAAGATTCTTGGGTACTGCACTTCCCCTCATTGTGCTCTATAATTGTATAAAGTTTCACGTAATTCCCTTCAGTACTTTTGGAGTTATGCTCCGGACAAGTAAAATAAAAACAAGAGGGCCAAGATGGCCCTATATCGCTCACCTTGGTACAAGTCCACTTGCCTGGTGGAAGATCACTAGATAATGTTATATACCAAATAAGTTTTCCTATATACGCCTTTGTAAAACAAATGATCCCCCCCCCCCGGGCAAGGTCAATTTTGACCCCAGGGGCATTATTTGAACAAACTTTGAAGAGGTCTACTAGGCAATGCTACATGCCAAATATCTAAGCTCTAGGCCTTGTGGTTTCAGAGAAAAAGATTTTTAAAGTTTTCCCTATATAAGCCTATGTAAAACTAAGTGACCCCCGGTGCGGGATCAATTTTGACCCAGGGGTCATAATTTGAACAATCTTGGTAGAGGTCCACTAGCCAATGCTACATGCCAAATATCTAAGCTCTAGGCCTTGTGGTTTCAAAGAAGAAGATTTTTAAAGTTTTTACTATATAAGCCTATGTAAAACTAAGTGACCCCCGGTGCGGGGTCAATTTTGATCCGAGGGTCATAATTTGAACAATCTTCGAAGAGGTTCACTAGCCAATGCTACATGCCAAATATCTAAGCTCTAGGCCTTTTGGTTTCAGAGAAGATTTTTAAAGTTTTTCCTACATAAGCCTATGTAAAACTAAGTGACCCCCTGTGCAGGGTCAATTTTGATCCGGGGTCATAATTTGAACAATCTTGGTAGAGGTCCACTAGCCAATGCTACATGCTAAATATCTTAGCTCTAGGCCTTTTGGTTTCAGAGAAGAAGATTTTTAAAGTTTTTCCTATATATTCCTATGCAAAACTAAGTGACCCCCGGTGCGGGGTCAATTTTGACCCGGGGGTCATAATTTGAACAATCTTGGTAGAGGTCAACTAGACAATGCTACATGCAAAATATCTTAGCTCTAAGCCTTGTGGTTTCAGAGAAAAAGATTTTTTAAGTTTTTCCTATATATGCCTATGCAAGAACTAAGTGCCCACCAGCGGCGGGGTCAATTTTGACCTGGGGGTCATAATTTGAACACTCTTGGTAGAGGTCCACTAGACAATGCTACATGCCAAATATCTAAGCTCTAGGCCTTGTGGTTTCAGAGAAGAAGATTTTAAAAGTTTTGTCTATTTGTTGCCATAGCAACCAGAGTTCTGCATGGAATGGAATTCTTTGAACAACTTTGATAGAGCTTCATGCAAGGAACATCCCTGCAAAGTCTCATCAACATTGGCCCAGTGGTTTCAGAGGAGATGTCATTTGAAGGAAATGGTGGACGGACGGACGCCGGTCGGAATGCGATCCTAATAGCTCACTCTGGCACTTTGTGCCATAACAAGTGACAGGAAATTGTCACAAAACCAGGTTTTCATTTTCCAGTCTGCTGGCCGAGCGCAAATGTGTTTTTAAAGTCAGTAGATATACATAATGTGAAAAAGAAACAAAGGTCTTCTTCTATATTATTACATGTGTAAACAAGAGCTGTCCCTCACAAGTGACGAATGCCCCCGAAAGAGGTGCCTCACAGTCTGTGTCCTCTCCATGTGCTCAATAAATTGCTATGTAATTTTAAAATCCTTCCATGCATGACAGAGTAATCATGCATACAGTATTCCATTACTTTAAACATTAAGTGTGACCTTGACCTTTGAGGTAGGGACTTGGGTCTTGCACGCGACACATCCGCTTGATGTGCTAGACATTTGTGCCAAGTTATTTTAAAATCCTTCAAAGCATAATAAAGTTATAGTCCGGACACAAATGTATGCATATATACAGGATTCCATTACCTATAAACTCTAAGTGTGACCTTGACCTTTGTGGTAGGGATGTGGGTCTTGCACGCGACACGTCGTCTTGATGTGCTAGACATTTGTGCCATACTATTTTAAAATCCTTCAAGGCATGACAAAGTTACAGTCCGGACACGAATGTGTGCATATATGCATATATAGAGGAATCCATTACCTTCAAACTCTAAGTGTGACCTTGACCTTTGAGCTAGGGACCTGGGTCTTGCACGCGACACGTCGTCTTGATGTGCTAGACATTTGTGCCAAGTTATTTTAAAAATCCTTCAATGCATGACAAAGTTACAGTCTGGACACGAATGTGTGCATATATGCATATATAGAGGAATCCATTACCTTCAAACTCTAAGTATGACCTTGACCTTTGAGCTAGGGACGTGGGTCTTGCACGCGACACGTCGTCTTGATGTGCTAGACATGTGTGCCTAGTTATTTTAAAATCCTTCAATGCATGACTAAGTTACAGTCCGGACACGAATGTGTGCATATATAGAGGATTCCATAACCTTCATACTCCAAGTGTGACCTTCACCTTTGAGGTAGGGATGTGGGTCTTGCGGCGACACGTCGTCTTGATGTGCTAGACATGTGTGCCAAGTTATTTTAAAATCCTTCAATGCATGACAAAGTTACAGTCCGGACACGAATTTGTAAGTGGGGGCGCACGGACGGACGGACAGACGGACGGACGGACGGACGGACGGACGGACAGACGGACAGACGGTGCGATTTTAATATGCCACCCTTCGGGGGCATAAAAAAGCAAAGGGCCATAATTCAGGCAAAATTGATCCAAACACAAAACCCAGACAATATGCACGAGGGCACTTGATGACAACAGTTCTGTGAGAGTTTGGTTTAAATATCTTGAGAAATGTAGGAGGAAGTGGGCATGTGACAGTATTCTTCTATATATAACATATGTGGAGAAAAAGCACAGGGCCATAATTCAGGCAAAAATTATATATAAAAAAAAAAACTTGCTCTGTGTTGGGTTTCAACCGCTGGTCTCATGAGAAATTTTGTCATCATCTTACTGTAACAGAATACTCCAAAGTATACAGGACTGGTAATCTATTCTAAAAATAGACAGTAATAACAGAGTATTCTCCCTTTTACAATAACAGAGTATTCTCCCTTTTATTGGCGCTGTGCGGAAGCACAGCGTCAGTATTGAATAGGTTTTAATTTTGTACCATGGGGTTGCATAATCGAATAGGGAGCAGCCAACATTATTATTGTAATTAAAAACTATGTATTATGTTTGAACAAACTCCCTATAATGAATAAATAAATAGTATTAACTGATTACAAACAATACTATACCAGATGCATACGTCTTCGACCGTTAATTCAAAACGTTTGACATATTCATAGGATATTTAATAACTTTTCCACAAACTTGAAGGTTACGGTTTTTTTATTGCTTTGTTTACGGACCCTACGGCCAGATTCATCAAAGTTCAGAAAAAACGTCTCGATAGTTGTTTTGCTATCTCTAAACATTTTGAAGTTTAAATACATATGTTGTCAACGTGAATAATTAATGAAAACCCATTTTAATTACTACATACTAAAGTAAAATGTAGGCATTATAAATAAGACCGTTCACCTAACTATGCGATACATGGGGTCTCAATGAAAGTTATGTAAAGCATCGCTAACAACTGACCAATAGTAAAGACAAAATTAATCACGTGGGTTTCGTCTGCGTCGAAAAGCGTCTACTGACCACGAGCTGTAGCTGTAGCCTTGTTTAATGGGCGTCATCGTACCATTATGCGGAAGGTTGTTTTATGATTCGTTCATTTTTTGGTTAAACTGTAGTAAATGTGGTTTTTTACTTATTATGATAACATTTACATATAACATAATGTATTTGTTTTTTCCCGTTGATAGGTTGTTTACTGATATTCTAAAATGACTCTGATTCCTTTAAATCGTGTTTCAAAAACATGCTTTGCATCAAAATTTGTCTTGTATATACTTAAATAAGGACACAAAATTGCTAGCGGACAGACGGACGGACGACCAGGGGCAGAACATTATATATTCAAAATTCTTTAGTTCACAATTATAGTTCTGTGAAAGTTTGTTTGAAATCCCTTGAGAAATGTAGGAGTTGCACACAGAAGAGTATTTCTCTATATATATTACATTATGTTGAAAAAAAAACAAAGGCCCATAATTCTGTCAAAAATGATCAAATCACAAAACCCCGACAATATGCGCCAGGGCACTTGGTGACAATAATTCTGTGAAAGTTTGGTTGAAATCCCTTGAGAAGTGTAGAAGGAGTTGCGCACAGAAGAATTGCATATGTGAAACAAGAGCTGTCCCTCACAAGTGACGAATGCCCCCGAAAGAGGTGCCTCACAGTCTGTGTCCTCTCCATGTGCTCAATAAATGTGCTATGTAATTTTAAAATCCTTCCATGCATGACAGAGTAATCATGCATACAGTATTCCATTACTTTAAACACTAAGTGTGACCTTGACCTTTGAGGTAGGGACTTGGGTCTTGCACGCGACACATCCGCTTGATGTGCTAGACATTTGTGCCAAGTTATTTTAAAATCCTTCAAAGCATAATAAAGTTATAGTCCGGACACAAATGTATGCATATATACAGGATTCCATTACCTATAAACTCTAAGTGTGACCTTGACCTTTGTGGTAGGGATGTGGGTCTTGCACGCGACACGTCGTCTTGATGTGCTAGACATTTGTGCCATACTATTTTAAAATCCTTCAAGGCATGACAAACTTACAGTCCGGACACGAATGTGTGCATATATGCATATATAGAGGAATCCATTACCTTCAAACTCTAAGTGTGACCTTGACCTTTGAGCTAGGGACCTGGGTCTTGCACGCGACACGTCGTCTTGATGTGCTAGACATTTGTGCCAAGTTATTTTAAAATCCTTCAATGCATGACAAAGTTACAGTCCGGACACGAATGTGTGCATATATGCATATATAGAGGAATCCATTACCTTCAAACTCTAAGTATGACCTTGACCTTTGAGCTAGGGACGTGGGTCTTGCACGCGACACGTCGTCTTGATGTGCTAGACATGTGTGTCTAGTTATTTTAAAATCCTTCAATGCATGACAAAGTTACAGTCCGGACACGAATGTGTGCATATATAGAGGATTCCATAACCTTCATACTCCAAGTGTGACCTTCACCTTTGAGGTAGGGATGTGGGTCTTGCACGCGACACGTCGTCTTGATGTGCTAGACATGTGTGCCAAGTTATTTTAAAATCCTTCAATGCATGACAAAGTTACAGTCCGGACACGAATTTGTAAGTGGGGACGCACGGACGGACGGACAGACGGACGGACAGACAGACGGTCAGACGGTGCGATTTTAATATGCCACCCTTCGGGGGCATAAAAAAACAAAGGGCCATAATTCTGTCAAAAATGACCAAATCACAAAACCCCGACAATATGCGCCAGGGCACTTCATGACAATACTTCTGTGAAAGTTTCGTTGAAATCCGTTGAGAAATGTAGGAGTTGCGCACAGAAGAAATTGTTTACGCCCGCCCGCCTGCCGACATACCTCAATCTAATAACCAGGATTTTTCCTTCGGAAAACCTGGTTAAAAATGTAACAACGGGGAGTAATTCAAAATAAGGCAAGGTAGAGTTATTATTCTTGAGCACTGCACTTCCCCTCATTGCACTCTATCACTGTATGAAGATTCAAGTAATACTCTTCAGTTCTTTTGGAATTATGCTGTCGGACAAGAAAATGTAACAAAGGGGAATAATTCAAAAACTAGAGCTATCACTAAATGTGATTAATACCCCCAAAAGACTGCTTTATAAACTGAGAAAGTTCGTAGTAACAGAATACCTTGCAAACAAACTAAAAAGAGATATTGTTCTTGGCAATAACACTGTAATTTGTCAAGATAGAGTTATGGTTTTTGTAAACTGCACTTCCTCTCATTGTGCTTGACCATTGTATGAAGTTGTATTGAATTCCAACCAGTAGTTTTCAAATAATGCTCCGGACAAGTAAAAGTAACGAAGGGCAATAACTCTGAAATGAGTCAAGATAGAGTTATTGTTCTTTCGCACTGCACTTCCTGTCATTGTGCTTGACTATTTTATGAAGTTGTATTGAATTCCAACCAGAAGTTTTTGAATAATGCTCCGGACAAGGAAAAGTAACAAAGGGCAATAACTCTGTAATGAGTCAAGATTGAGTTATGGTTCCTGTGCACTGCACTTCCTCTCATTGTGCTTGACCATTGTATGAAGTTGTTTTGAATTCCAACTAGTACTTTTCGAATTATGCTCCGGACAAGGAAAAGTAACAAAGGGCAATAACTCTGTAATGAGTCAAGATGGAGTTATGGTTCTTGTGCACTGCACTTCCTCTCAATGTACTTGACCATTGTATGAGGTTATATTGAATTCCAACCAGTAGTTTTCAAGTAATGCTCTGGAGAAGAAAAAATAACAAAGGGCAATAACTCTGAAAATATTCTAGATAGAGTTATGGTTCTTGTACACTGCACTTCCTCTCAATGTGCTTCATCATTGTATGAAATTGTATTGAATTCCAACCAGTAGTTTTCAAGTTATGCTCCGGACAAGGAAAACTAACAAAGGGCAATAACTCTGTAATTAGTCAAGATGGAGTTATGGTTCTTGTGCATTGCACTTCCTCTCAATGTGCTTGACCATTGTATGAAGTTGTATTGAATTCCAACTTGTAGTTTTCAAGTTATGCTCCGGACAAGGAAAACTAACAAAGGGCAATAACTCTGTAATTAGTCAAGATGGAGTTATAGTTCTTGTGCACTGCACTTCCTCTCAATGTGCTTGACCATTGTATGAAGTTGTACTGAATTCCAACCAGTAGTTTTCAAGTTATGCTCCGGACAAGGAAAACTAACAAAGGGCAATAACTCTGTAATTAGTCAAGATGGAGTTATAGTTCTTGTGCACTGCACTTCCTCTCAATGTGCTTGATCATTGTATGAAGTTGTATTGAATTCCAACAAGTAGTTTTCAAGTTATGCTCCGGACAAGGAAAATGCAACAGACCGACCGACCGACCAACCACCGGGTGACTCCTATATACCCCCCTAAACTTCGTTTTGGGGGTATAATTAGGCAAGGTAGAGTTATGGTTCCTGGGCACTGCACTACCTCTCAATGTCCTCTGTATGTGTGTAAAGTTTAAATACATTCTCTTGAATACTTTTGGAGTTATGCTCCAGACAAAAGTGTGACAGACGGACAGAGCCAGTTACTATATTCCCTCTGCCAAGGCGGGGGGATAATAAAGACAGAACAAGAGGGCCAAGATGGCCCTTTATCGCTCACCTTGGTACAAGTCCACTTGCCTGGTGGAAGATCACTAGACAATGTTATATACCAAATGGGTTTTCCTATATACATCTTTGTAAAACAAACGGTGGTTTCAGAGATTTTTAAAGTTTTTCCTATATAAGCCTATGTAAAACTAAGTGACCCCCCGGGCAAAGTCAATTTTGATCCCAGGTGCATAATTTGAACAATCTTGGTAGAGGTCCACTAGACAATGCTACATGCCAAATATCTAAGCTCTAGGCCTTGAGGTTTCTGAGAAGAAGATTTTAAAGTTTTTCCTATTTGTTGCCATAACAACCAGAGTTCTGCATGGAATGGAATTCTTTGAACAATTTTGGTAGAGCTTCATGCAAGGAACATCCCTGCATAGTTTCATCAAAATTGGCCTAGTGGTTTCAGAGGAGATGTCATTTGAATCAAAATGACGACAGTCAACTGACAATCATCCATCAGAATGCTCACCCTGGCAAAGCCAGGTGAGTTAAAAATGCAGCCCATGCCAGTAAAATGAGCTTAGTTTAATGATTCTGTGAAATTTGAAAATCGCGAAAATTAGTATTTGAGAATACCTCAGACTATGGCAAAACATGAAAATCTGTATTCGTAAATATTTATTGGCCACAGATAGTAAAAGAAGACAGAAATCCTTAAGGTAATACCCTTCAGTTGATCATATAACTGTTAATGGTCAACAACACACTTCACTTTATACAGGCTTCTCTCCATTGCTTCAATATCTGAAAAATTAAACTATCACTTTTTACCATAAATTCTCAGTCAAACGTTGATTACGCTCATGTCCAGGGGTATATTTTTGTGTGAGAAAGCTGGTTTTTAATGTGCACCCACACAGAATCGGTCAAATTTTACACGCGATTCTTCTAGAAAACAGGATTTGTGATGAGGACTGTGAATTACAAATTGTTGGAACTGTTCAAAATATTACAAGTCAAAATATGAATGCATCTTCATAAGGTATTGTTTTCCTCTTCAGGCATTTTGTAAAACAGTTTTTTCACAATCAAAATTTAATGGTTATCTTTTAGCATGTGATTATAGATGATAACTGTACCATGATGTTTAATGAAATTCTAATTACATTCAGGAAGTATCATCCCACGCTTGAGTAACACTCCCAACAATCAATCACAAAATTACGGAGTGATGAAATAATCGCTTCCAATATACGTCCATCAATTATAAAACATGGGAGTATGAAACTGATTAGTTCTGATTGTGGTTAAGCAACAATCTATGCATGAAATAATCACCTTACACCCTATATTGACCACTGTCACTGTTAACAGTCCGGTTGCTGGAATTTCTATAATGTTTGCTGCGTGTTAAGTGTCAAACACCTGTTAGTTCCTCAGCTTTTCAAGAGAGTAGAAATGGCTTCTGCATGTCTATGACACAGTTTTGATTGTGTTTGTAACAATCAAAACATTAATTGCTAAAGTCACCTACTAAAGGAAAAACAAGAGGTCCATAAGGGCCAGCATCACTTTATTGTATTGGACTGTTCTGTTCTGAACTTGTAAGTTTTGTGAAAATCTTTTGGAATGTCATCAAGGAAAAGCCTTGACCTTGACCGACTGACCTCAAGAAGAGTAGGGATCAATCTATTCAGTTAGACCAATCATGCTATGAAGTTTGAAGACTGTTGTTGATAACAAGATCTCAAAATATTGAGTGGAAATGATTTGAAGTGACCTTGACCTTTGACCCTAAAAACATTTACAGGTTGCATGCAACTTTCTGAGCAAGTTTCATGAAAGTTCTATGAAAATTGTGACCTGTAGTGTTATGAAGGAAAAACTAATGGAGGTTTCTGTGGCTTGACCTTTGACCCACTGACCTGACAAAAAAAGGGATTGTCTACTCAGTAAGACTAATTATCCTATTAAGTTTGACTGTGGGTGAAATAGATCTCAAGATATTGAGTACAAACACTTTTCAAAGTTCGCATTACAGTGACCTTATCTTTTGACTGACCCCAAAATCAACAGGGATCATCTACAGGTTGCAGGCAACTTTCTGAGCAAGTTTGATGAAAGTCAAATGAATAATGTGACCTTTAGAGTGTTATCAGGGAAAAGTTAAAGGTCACTGCCACCTTGACCTATGACCCCCAAAACAGCAGGTTCATTTACTCAGACCAATCATCTTGAGAAGTTTGAAGATTGTGGATGGTACAGATCTCAGGCTATTGAGAGAAAAAGAGTTTCGAAGTTCAGTTCACTCAGACATTTACCTTTGACCCCAAAAACAATAGGGATCACCTTCAGGCTGCTGGCAGCCATCTGAGCAAGTTTTATGAAAGTCAATTGTGACCTGTAATGTGCTATCGAGGAAAGTTTAAAGACTGATGGAAAATGGACAAACCACCATGGTATAAGCTCTGCTGGACGTTGTTCAGTAGAGATAGAAACCATTATTTGTTATCATGACCTTGACCCAATTAAACTTTCCCAGAAATATGCACAACTACGCTCGATACTGTTAATCTCTGCAGTTTCATTGAAATCCCTTCACCGTTTATGAGAAGAGCTCACAAGAAATATCCGACAGATTGAATAAATCAGGTCCACACAAAGAATGGTTCCATTGATCATCAAGAATGCAATACATAGTACTGGCTTTATCTTTTTCTCCACCACAGGATACTTTCACAAACACTATCTTAGAGCTTGATTTACCCAAAAAGCCCTGGCCACAGACACTTTCCTACTTGATCAAAATTTTCCAGGGGTTGCTGCAGTCACAGGTGGACTTTCTGTTGAGCCAGTCCTTTCCCTGCCATCTTTGTTGGAGGATGAAACATTTCCTGCTTTAGGAAAGCAGTAGAGGGCTGGTGATTGAATGACAGTCACTTCCGCATTCGTCACATTTAGCTGAAATGGAACATGTGCTATATGTATGCATATCAGAATTACAACACTTAAAACATGTGTTGCATTTGCGCAAAAAACACTTTCTCTCAGATACCGACTTGTTCTTAAATGTTCTACACTGATTCAAACTGTGATTATCAATCAAACTTATTTACAGTAGCTCTGTGCACATTCAGTGTCTACCTTATACACTGTCACCTAATCCATTGACTACCATTGAACATTTTCATATTTTTTCTCTTTTGTAACTGTATTGATACAAACCCTGGGACTTAGAGGATAGAACTTGATCACATTCCTTATGAAGTTACAAAATTCTGAAAATTGCAGATATATTACAGTTTGTTTTCTTATATTTCATTGCATGACTGGTCCACTTAATCTGTGAAAGGCATACAAAATTGACACCATTTGACAAAACGGGGTGGCATCTCCTACAAAAAATTCTACCTTTAGACCTAAAAACACATTTTAAACACCATTATGGGAGAAATGCTGGAGTTAGTTGATTACTCACAAGGAGTCTTGGGCCTGACCTTAAAAACATCATCATCATCAGTGATAAGGCAATTTTTTAATTATTGGCAACACACCAAAAGATCATAATAACTAAGCAATGTTTTTTACTTAGAGTATTCCATGACTGCCTGTCTCTGACAAAATGTCAGACCGTTTAAAAAGTCTCTTGTTATCTCTGTTTGTCAACTTCAGAAATCTATCCCAACAGATTCTACCATTTCAAGTACTTTAACAAGAGGTCTATTCCTTTGCACCAACAGCACTTAAATCTGTCACTATTGAACGAAAAAATTGTCTTCCAAATGTTGACTATATGTTTCTTTCTTATCATCAAACGTTGTGAAAGCATCAGCAGGTCCTTAAGGAGAAATTTTGACAAGTTTAAATTTTCTTGATGCATTGCTTCTTTTAGGCTGTTTAAGTGTAAGATAAGAACTGTATTTATTCCTGAATTTCAAGTTCATAACGCAAAAAACGGTGTGTTTTTGGTCTTCCAAAGACTTCTCCACATTGAGCTCTATCACTGTACGGGTCTCAAGTACTTCCCCTCATTGTGCTCTATAAACTGTACGATTCTCAAGTACTTCCCCTCATTGTGCTCTATCACTGTACGAGTCTCAAGTACTTCCCCTCATTGTGCTCTATCACTGTACGAGTCTCAAGTTCTTCCCCTCATTGTGCTCTATCACTATATGAGTCTCAAGTACTGCTCTTTTAATACTTTTGAGTTATGCTCCAGACAAAGAAGTGGGGATGGACAGACAGACAGACAAGTCAATTTCTTTCCAAATCTTTTAGTTTCATTGGTTCCAAACTTTTGAACAGTCTGCCACTGGATATCACTGAAATTAGCAAATTTCACCACTTGCTGTTTATTGTGTTATCCTTGTCCAGTATTGGGAGCATGTCATGGTGTTCTAGTGAATAATAAAGTATTTAATAAATTGTATTGTTTTATTCTATATTACAGGGGTGGATACATATATGGCTTGCCTGGGGGAGCCAAGTCAGGGTGGGTGTGGGAGGGGTGTCCCCTTCCTACAGAAAAACAAGAGGACTAAGATGGCCCTATATCGCTCACCTGACATCTACTTACCGGTATTACCCTATGTGACCAAAATTTAACCGTAAACAATATATATTATCATAAACACAAACATTCTGTTTGATTGAGACAAGACAAACATTCTGACCAATTTACATCATGACTGATTATAATATGTGACTTTAGAGTATCAACAAGGTCTTCCTTGACCAAATTTCATACAGTTCTGGCAAAAAATGCAGACTCCATTGTATACACAAGTTTTTGACCTAGTATTTGACCCAAAATCACCCATATTAAAAAAAGACAGATTTCATCAAGACAATCATTCTGACCAAGTTTCATGAAGAGCCAATGAAAAATGCAACCTCTACTGTGTACACAAGGGTTTTCTATGATTTGACCTGATGATCTTGTTTTCAACCCTAGATGACCTATATTCAAACTTGACATAGATTTCATCAAGGCAGTCATTCTGACAAAATTGCACTCTTGAAATAAATCTATCTATTTCTATAGGACCGCCGAAGATAAACAAGAGCTGTCCGTAAGACAGCACGCTCGACTATTGTGGGTGTTTGATAATAAAACAAAACTTTTATCAGTATAATAGCAAAACAAAATTCTGCTAACTATTAAGTATAAACTAGGAAAGTTGAATCATAAAAAAAGTCAAAATCTATAACTATAGATTTAATTTTTGGTAAATTAATTGTTTGATACAAAATTTACCCTGAACACTATTGCAAGGTTTGATATAACTACCATAAGTGGTTACTGTGATATGTGCATGATAGTACCTTGCATGCAAAAGTTTACCAAATTTTCAAAGTCAAACAAGGGCCATAATTTCCACTAAATTTAAACAAGAGTTATCTGTCTTGAGTGTGTGACACCTCTTCAGACATTAAAAAAGTTTCAAGTCAATATCATAAGTGGTTACTGAGGTATGTGCATGATAGTACCTAGCAGGCAAAACTTTAACCAAATTTTCAAAGTCAAACAAGGGCCATAATTAGTACTAAATTTATACAAGAGTTATCTGACTTGACTATGTGACACCCCTAGAGACATTAACGAAGTTTCAAGTCAATATCATAAGAGGTTACTGAGATATGTGCATTATAGTACCTAGCAGGCAAAACTTTAACCAAATTTTCAAAGTCAAACAAGGGCCATAATTAGTACTAAATTTATACAAGAGTTATCTGCCTTGATTGTACGACACCCCTAAAGACATTAAAAAAGTTTCAAGTCAATATCATAAGTGGTTACTGAGGTATGTACATGATAGTACCTAGCAGGCAAAACTTTAACCAAATTTTCAAATTCAAACAAGGGCCATAATTAGAACTACATTTATACAAGAGTTATCTGACTTGACTGTGTGACACCCCTAGAGACATTAACGAAGTTTCAAGTCAATATCATAAGTGGTTACTGAGATATGTGTGTGATAGTTCCTAGCAGGCAAAACTTTAACCAAATATTCAAAGTCAAACAAGGGCCATAATTTGTACTAAATTTATACAAGAGTTATCTGCCTTGATTGTATGACACCCCTAAAGACATGAACAAAGTTTCAAGTCAATATTATAAGTGGTTACTGAGATATGTGCATGATAGTACCTAGCAGGCAAAACTTTAACCAAATTTTCAAAGTCAAACAAGGGCCATAATTTGTACTAAATTTATACAAGAGTTATCTGCCTTGATTGTATGACACCCCTAAAGACATTAACAAAGTTTCAAGTCAATATTATAAGTGGTTACTGAGATATAAGCATGATAGTACCTAGCAGGCAAAACTTTAACCAAATTTTCAAAGTCAAACAAGGGCCATAATTTGTACTAAATTTTTTCAAGAGTTATCTGCCTTGATTGTATGACACCCCTAAAGACATGAACAAAGTTTCAAGTCAATATCATAAGTGGTTACTGAGATATGTGCATGATAGTACTTAGCAGGCAAAACTTTAACCAAAGAAGCAACGCCGACGCCGACGCCGACGCACAAGTGACTGTAATAGCTCTCCATATTCTCCGAATAGTCGAGGTAAAAACCTGCCAACTGACTGACCTGAAATTTTTTGGCAAAGAGATTGGAAACACAAATATTTTCTTTTTTGGCCTAATCATTACAGCTTTTGTTTTCATTTCAATGATTGTTCATCTTGTTCATTTGTATGAAAATTGATAATTATTTCTTCACTTATTTTCAAGTATCAGTTTTGTAGCATATTTATTAGCTTTCTTTTAATACTGTTCCTGTCCCTTCTCTGTTAGGGTCTTCATATGGTGCTTGTTTCTTTGCTGTGTGTTGGGACTTGACATCTTCTAAAGATGTGTTTTATTATTATCAGGTCTTTTCACTGTAAAATTCTATATCCTTATTCTGGTGAATGTTGTAAAAACCTGTAATACAAGAAAAGAAAATATTTAGTTTGAAGCCTTAACAATATCCAGTTGCCATAGCAATATTCAGTTTGAAGTTTAACATTATGAGCAAAAATATTTATAAACAGTTAACTCACGATATTTCAAGGGACGAGGCTTTTTACTTTGAGATATTGTTCTTTTTGTTGTTGATTTTTGGGATGTATATGGACCTATGTGGATGAATAGTGCTAGAAATTGCCCGCTTTCAAGACAGAAAATTCTATCGATGAAAATTTTCCTTTAAATGTGGGAACACAAATTCAGTTTTAATTACATTTTATTTTTGCAAATACACAATCAACATTTAACAATAATTATTCAATGTTTTCCAGTAAATTATAGTTTTCTCAGTGAAATAAAAGTGATAATCCACAGTTTTGAAACTGTGGATTAGAATCTACCATTTTTATTTTCAGTTTTTGCAATCTTTAAACTGTCAAAAAGGATACCAAGCGTAAATAATGCTGGAAACCATGCGACGATGAGGTTAAAGTGACATCATTTGCTATATTTTTTTATGATGTTTCCCGCGATATTTGATATCTTATAGAAACAAACTAAAAAAAGTACAGTTTTAACCATAAAATAAACAGAAAAATTTAGTATCGTGAACACCAAAAGTAGTTATTTTCACTCGTGCATGGGCCACTGTATGATTGTATGCAAATTGAATCAATTCAGTTCAGTACTTAAGGAGTTATGGCCCCGACAAGAAAAAGTAATAAAGGGAGATAATTCAAAAATAGCGTTTAAGTCCTTATACACTGCACTTTCTCTCAATGTCATCATTCTGTGTGTAGCGTTTGAACAAATTCCCTTGAACACTTTCATAGTTATGTTCCTGACAAAATGGTTATATGAAAAATCAATAAAGGGAGATAACTAAAAAAGTAAGGAACAGTTGTAGTTATTGGACACTGCACTGCGTCTCAATGTCCTCTGTAAGTGTTTGCAATTTGAATCTATTCGTTTCAGTACTTAAGAAGTTATGGTCCGGACAAGGAAATTCAATAAAGGGAGATAAGTCAAAAAAGGACAAGCTAGAGTTAAGGTCCTTGTACACTGCACTTCCTCTCATACCCTCTGTCTGGGTGTAAAGTTTAAATAAATTCCCTTGAATACTTTAAAAAAGTGTGACAGAAGCACGGATGGATTGACAGAGCCTATTACAATATCCTCTCCACCTTGGTGGGGGGATAATAAACCTAACAGAAATTTGCTGTGTTCAACCAGCCTGGTATCTATCAAACTATGTACAATAAATCAATTACCTGCCAATTATCGTTACAATTTCTAAAAAAAATGTTATTTTAAAATTTCGTCACATTTTTGAGAAATTGTATTGAGAATATTTTTGTTATGATTGTATTTAATATTTGGGTGAATCTTACCAGAAAATCTCGTAAATATTTATCCTGTGCATCAACTTTCGTAAACAACATACATCATTACATCTAGCTCACTGGCAGATTATTTGCACACTTACAGCGAAGACACGTTGGACACCGTGAAAAGCAAAATTTCACAGGTGGTAAATATCACATCACCCGCAGGTAGTGTAAAGGAAAGTTACATGCATTTAAATAAGTGGATTTTGGACAACTTTTTAAGTCAGTTGAACAGATGCACACCTTGGTAAAATCCATCAAATTCTTCTAAAATGCCGCGAAGTTTCACCAAACAACCCAGAAATTTTGTGCATGTCGTTCTTGGCGGTCACACAATACATTTTTTTTCAGGCTACCTAGACTTTTGGTCTAGGTAGTTTGTTCTATATTTTATACCCAGTTACGCGGGTTCATTCTTGAATATATGAGAGTTCCATTGACATTAGATTAATGTCGAGTAATGTGTTTGGAAGTTTTTAAGGAATGAGGCATAAACCTATAAAATATATACTTTGCTAAGCTTTCTTAAAATGTTGAATCGACCATGTTAAACACGCGACATTCCAGTGTGTAACGTCATATGCACTTGATGCATTTCTCGGTTAAATTTTCAGTTTTTAATAAATTTGTTTGGCAACAAGTATTTTCTGCTGGATTTCTCCACTTCTTATTTGAATAAAATTATCACCTTACAATCTTGTTGAAAAGAGCAAGAAAAATCAGCCTTTGATTAAATGATAATAATAATAATAATAAAAAACGGGCTACCTAACCACTTTCAGTTCATCAACAAATTATACGGTTGCAGTACGGCTTTTACCCTAGTTTTAATGAAGTCGGCGATATAGTTTACAAGTTCTTTATACATTAACAACAAATCATATGAATGCAATAATTTGAATAAAGGATAAAAACTTACACCATGTGATCAAAATAAATGACTACATTATGCTAGAATTTTTGAGTAATGAGAAAGCGGTTCTCGTAATACAAATGGCGGACTATTGGCAAAGGAGATCACTCTAAGTAGTTTTAGGTAAGAGTACACTAAATGCAGCAAACTCCCCGCAGCGGTTACTTCCCCTTATAGTATACAGTAACAACTGTTTTAAACAAGATTTTGTTAAAATTTAAAAACTATACAAATTTTAATTTTAGCGTAAGTTTTTTGTACTGCCTTTGTAGTAAGGTTAATTTACAAAAAGTTAATTCAAAATAGTGATTTTAATATAATTGTTTACATGCCATTTTCCATTATCGTGTGGTATCTTGTGAAGGCAGTGATTTGAGAGCGGAGCTTATCCAATCCAATCGCTGTGAATAATTGTAAATGCACTGACCCTGGTGGAACCTTTAAGGGTTATGTAGTAATATAATAGGGTTATTAGTATAGTAACGTGATCCTGCATGCCGGATTTGCTCGAGTCGTGCATCGGATCATACGAGTGCGTAGCACGAGTATGATCAAAATTACGGACACCACGGACATTTCGGACCAGACACTTCGGACCCGATTTATAGACACTTCGGACGATATTTGTAGACACTTCGGACCAGATGTATTGACACTTTGGACCTTTTTGAAATCATTATAAATCATAGAAATAAAACGAAATTATTATCATATTAATATAATATGTTTATTTGAAATGCTATTATTTTTCATTTTAACTCCTTCCACTAGCGGTATAACACGTTAAAAGTCATAAATACTTGATTTGATGAGAATTTTATCAAGGTCCGTCCAAAAGAGCACTTATGTTAGCTTGATATTTGGATGAGACCCCGGCATGTCTCCCGTCATGCCTAGAAAATAAAATTTTGAAGCCAGAAAATAGGAGAAATTTACCTGACTGCAATTTCCAGCCAGTATAGCCAAAGTTTGTATTTGATTGGTTACCAAATAGTAGGCCAATCACGGCGACCAATGAGATCTAAGTGTGATTGACCTAGTTTGTATGTCTGGATCGTGGTAGCCTAACAGTTTTTAGAAAATTTTGATACTAGATGTTATATGTGTTTGTTTTGTAAAGTAAAAATCCCCTTTAATAAAAGTGTTGTCCTATTTTTATTTTGCTTAGCTTTTTGTGATGATAAAAAATTTAATTGTCCTGAATGATAGAATAAAATGTTGTCCGAAAAGATGGTTTTACTTATTTGAACAAGTTAAAAAAGTATGCATGAAAGTTTGACCTATGTTTCTACTCTGAAATTTTGAAAATATAAAAACCCCTTAAAACCCAAATAAGCCAGCAACCGCACAGGCTACTTGTTAACTTTACTTCTTAATTATAATGGTGTACAATAGAAAATTATAAAGAGACTTGTACTAGTTGGTTGTTTACTACCGGAGCTAGAAGCAAAAATCGGAGCCAGGAGAGACAAAAATGATTAACCAATCAGCAGGGTGCTAATGGCCGCCAGTTCGGTCTACTACTGTTGAAAAAGCACAGTCATTAATGTAATTATTTGAATCATTTGTATCATAAATTAGATAAAATGCCAAAATTTGTCTTTAAATATATGAATGTTGCTGTAGATCATGAGTTCGTAATATAGAAATTTTATTCAAATTTTGTGGAATTTTGGTGAGAAATTCTTTTTAATTGTTTCAGAAGGAAATTTTAATTTTAATCTGTTAATCTGTTTTATTTTTTACTTATAAATAATAAAAAGAAGTAAGTGTAGATCATGATTTGCATGATCGGCGATTCGGTCCTCGGACAGATGCTGGTGAACTACTATTCCTGATCCTGGTTGACTAACCAGTACTTTTCACATCTTCTTTGTTGTGAGTGATTGGGTTTTTCGTGCCTGAGTAAGATTGTTCTTAACGTAGTTTTGATCTTATATTACACATCTTTATTGGTTCGAAAATATAATTGCGAAAGTTAGATATGCTTTTCAAGATTAACATTGCTGTTCGTACTACTTGACCTGACCTACTGTTGGTTTTGGGTACCTACTGCGACTTTTAGTGCGCACGAACCGGATGGAGTTATAACAGGTGCGCGTTTGGCTTTTTGGATCCGGCTATTTTTTGACAGTAGATTACTGCTTCCATTTAGGAAATTAGTAGTGTTTTATGCATTTTCTGCAATGTCTGGGGTATCTAGTTATAGGATCAATCACTGTTTTTGGTTAGTTATGACTTTTATATGGGCATTAAGTATGCATTTTCTTGTTTAAGCAGTCATTAATTGTGATTATTTTTATTTTCTACGTTTTTCCAGTCATTGTCCTGGTGATTATTTTGGACATTTATTAGTTGTATGTTTGTTTTTGTAATCACCAGGGGTTTGTATATGCGTGGGTTATAATGGTATGTCGCCACAGACACTATTTTTTCCTATGTAGGTATCAAATTTCTTACTCAGACACTAGAACCGCTGAAAAGTAAAAATTTGTTAATTTCACATATTTCTATAAAATGACTAATAACTATCTAATCTACTGAGCTTCCGTCACATGTCAAGATGTCGGCTTTATACCGGGTTTGTCACGTGGTAGGTATTTGTAGTAATTATTCTATACATGTGTTTTTTATATATTTAGATAAAGAAAAAAAGGATTTTTGTCGATTTTGTTTAAATAAAGCTTTTTCTTACGTTTTTTGTGTTATATCTTTGGTCCTTGTTATTCTAAATATAATTTGGTCGAAATATAAACTGTCAATGTTTTGTATCCTTTATAAATTGTCTTTTATGCTACAAAATTTTGGAAAATCGCGGAATAAATTATCTGTAATAAAATTGTCTAATGTTTTCAATCTTTCTATTTTCATTTCAAATCTTTACTAAATCGTGCTTTATAGTTATGGCTAGGTGTTGGGTAGCCCTTATCTATTTCTAAAGTTTTTTGTTATAAAATTTTCATGTTGTCCGGAGGTATATGAATTCAGTGTTTTAGATATGTGTTTTGTCTCAAAGATTCACCTGAGGTGGGGGTTTGATGTCCTTGACCTTTCTGTACCGGAAGCTCATTCTTGTTAACATATATACATGTATAATAAAGTATACTAAACTTAAAGGTAAATTACAGGACACCCCTGGTTTACAGAGAGTGTGTTAGGGGTTTCTTAGTGTGGAAATATTTGTTTTATGTCACTAAAATGCGATACTGGCTTGCCTATTCTAATCTAATCTACGAAATAACATATCTACAATCTATAATAGACTTGCATATCTACCCCTATGTACTTTTATCAAATATAGAGTTGTGTGAGTTGTGTGCTGTGTTCTGTATATAGGGTCCTAGAGCTCAGGGCTAGCACCATGCATTCCGCGCACCATGCCCTGCAGAGCCAAGTACCGTGTTTCCCCATTGCGAGTTACGCATTATTTCGTTAAGGTGGGAGTCCCAAATAAAGGGTAAGATACGGTTTTTAGTCGATCTACACTTGCGCAGTCCGTGTACTACATCATACTTCCCTTGGTCTTTTGGTACGACCGTGTGGGTGTGTGGGTTCGAGTGATTGCCGGGCGGCATTAACACTCCGTAAAAGTTTGTGTTTTCAGTAGTGTGTATGTTTGTTCTGGTGTTTTGCCAAGCAGTCCATTATGTAATCGGTCCTAATCTATATTTTTCATTGTATCCTATATTTTTGATAAATTCGAATACGGCCAGGCGAATATCTTGTGCTATTTCTTTTGGTGGATCTAACAAGAGTTTTTTCCGTAATAGTTATTAGTTCTAATTTCAAAAAGTTTTGTTTCAAATATTTTCCTTTCTTCCGAATATAATGGGCAGTGAAACATTAGATGGCCAAAATTTCTATTTCGTTACAGTGTTGGCAGTTTTTGTCTTCTATGTATCGGTCCCCTTTAAGATAGCTACTTTTTAGTTTAAGTCTAGTATACATTGTGTCTATTTTTCATCAGATGGTACGTTTGTAATTTGCTAGGCGGTTTAATATTAATTTCTAGTTATGTGTTGAGCAGTACGTTTCCCATTGCTGTAGATATTTTTGTTTTACTTTATCTTTTATGATGCTGTAGACTTCCGGTACGCTGAGCTTAATATGAATTTCTGTACCGGAAGTGCTGCCGTATTTTGCTTTGTCGTCGCTAATTCATTTCCGTTTATGCCCACATGACTTGGTACCCACATTAACTGAATTTCGTCCCCTCTATGTTTTATATCTGTGATTGTTTTTAGTATATTAAAGATCATTTCTTGTCTTGAGATTGTCCTGATTTTATTGCCATTAAGGAACTAAGACTATCACTAATAATGACTGATTTTGTAATATGATTTTCTTTACAGTAAGTTATCGCATAATCTATTGCTGCTAATTCGCATGTAAAATTGAAACTTGATGTTGAAGCTTTAAACTCTTGTTGTGTAAGATTGTTCCGTCTTCTCCTATAACTACTAGCCCGCCCCTGCTATTTGTTTTGACGGGTCCTTACTTCCATCTGTATAAATTTGGGTAAAGTCTCTAAAGTGTCGAATAATGTTTAGATTTGCAATCATTTTGTTTCTTTCAGCGTTTTCAGATTTGTTAATTTTTCCTACTAGATCTAAATTGATCTCAGGCATTTCAATATTGATTAGTTGTTCATAGCACGGTTCTTGAATTTGGGTATCGCCTAGGCCGTATTCTGTAATTAGAGTTCTGATGTGTTGTGTGTAAGGTTTCTTTAAATTTTTGTTACTTTTGATTTTGTAAAAATATGCCGGGTGGTCGCATATATCGTCATTGATAGGTAAGTTTGGGCCCAGTCTGGAGCTTCTGGCCCAATATTTTAGTGCTTGAAGTTCTCTCTGTAGAGGTAGTGGGATCATAGCTGTTTCTGGTATGTAATGGGAGAGTAGAGGTATGCCTCGGACATCCTAGTATGGTTTTTAGTGCCCTATTTTGTATTCTTTGAACCTTTTTTAGTTGTGATTCTTTTGCGGAGGCGTATACTATGCTGCCATAATTGATTTTGCTAAGGATGAGGGCCTTGTAAATGTTTAGAAGGCATTTTTTGTCTGTACCCCAAGATTTTCCCTTTACTGCTCTTATGATATTGAGTTATTGAATTAAATAAAGATACAAGTGGACACAGACACATATACACAAAAACGCAAACAATAACACTTAATTATATACATTGGTACTATACATCCACGGCACAACCATGATCGACCATATAGGCTTGCACACGCTGATAAATCGCTTGTTTGCCGCGTATTCCGATCACAGTTTCATCAGTTTACCCTGTGTGTATGCAGTTGCTCTCTTCTGGAGTCTGCGTAGCTATCCTTCACGCACAAGACTACATTGGACCGGTATCTTTTTTGCTTCCTTGTACAGCAACTCAACCAGGAGATTAAACGGCAGGTTTCCTTTCTTGGCACGGCGGCTAAGGCATCCCTCAACGTCGTTGTTGGTTTTTATAGATTGACCGTATACCGACCACGACTGCACTGGCCACATCGCGCTAACTACCCATGAACATACTCTAAAATTCGTTGAGCCTCTCATTATCTGAATTGCCTGTCTCTTTTATCTTTTCAAACGCTGGTCTGATGTCGTCTGTTGGCAGCGAAGGCAAGGCAAAAACCTTTCTCATTAGTAGTTGATTACACTAAATATTTTTGTCGCAATTTCATATATCAAAGCAGCGGATGTCGAAACAAATACCATCGTGGGCTTCTTTGTAGAGTTCACAACCATTATCAAAGATAGTCTAAAACTGCTAATTATTTAAATAAAAGTAATCGTCCTTTTTTATGACAAAGTAAAAAGATCATCGGCTCAGCAATTTTTATTCATGTTTGGGCTTTTTCTAATTGATTGTCTTACATCAACATTTGGAGATTTATCGTCAATTGTGGTGCCTATTATGAGAAAGCTATAATTAATAATTAAATCATGACGATATTTTGCAATAGTATTTCATGGTCCGAAGTGTCACATAATATTTTGCTATAATATTTTCATGGTCCGAAGTGTCATACCTGTATAAGAATCTGCGACAATATAATTCATGGTCCGACTTGTCTATTAATGTGGTCCGACTTGTCTATAAATCTGGTCCGACTTGTCTATAAATCTGGTTCGAAGTGTCTAAAGAAATGTGGCCCGAAGTGATGGTCCAAAGTGTCGATGGTCCGAAGTGGGTCGGCACCTATGATCTGACCTCGACGAGAGCCAATCCGGCTTATGGATCACATTACTATACTAATAACCCTTTTATGATATACATTTTGACACTTGTCTATGCGAATCAACTAAATTAAAATTGATATTCTAAGCACAAAACACTTTTAGCTCGAAATAAACGTAGTGTGCGACGTCATTTTATTGACGTCATCGTATAAACAACCAGACAGCACTTGATGTTGAGCCAATATGTGCCCAATATTGTTTCCATATAGGCCCAAGATGGGCAATCATAATGGCCCCAGACGGTATTTGCAACCGGGATTTAAGTGGGTCCCATGTGGGCTGAAATAAGGGTCCCATGTAGGCTCTATCTGTGCTAATGTGGACCTACATGGGCATGCAGCATGCATTAATGGGCCCGTATATGGACCATTTAAAGATCCCACACTCGGAATAAACTTAGAGGATCTATATTGGACATTTCAAGTTAAATACGAAAATAACACAATAGTCTTTACAATTTGAACAATTTATTAAGTTTGCATTATGAATTTGATTTGAAACAATACTAAATCTGCATTAAAATGGATCTAGCCTGGAGCAATAATATTAAGTGGTATAGTAAATATTCGTCCCAGATCTAGCATATAACACAAATATTATGCATGCACGGTGTATATAGTAAATGAAATGATAGATATCACAACTAAAATTGACGACTAGTATATTGTTGATATTTGGTAAATGAAAGTCGTAAGTATATAAAGAATAATACTCAAAATGTTAACAGAGGTACTACACGACTAGAAACATCGTTAAAACAATTTATCTTCGAAAAAAAAGTACAGAGGATATTGTAAATATGGCACTAAAATCAAGATTTTAACACAAATGTAAACACTAGCAGCAAGAAAAATCAAAACAAACATTGAGTATTGCATTTGGCAAATGTGGTAGCTAAATTTTGCAACTTGTAGTTAAAAAAATAACATCAATGTAAATGATGACAAACAAATATGGCGTATTGTTTGGTATTTGGCAAATGGCAATATGTAAAAAAGGACTGCAACAAAACATTAGAATACACGTGAATCAAATATTTCTTTGGGCAAATACGTATATAAAAAATTAGTGTCTGCCCATATCAGAAATTTAAAAAATATATCTATTATCTAAACAAAGAAATATTTCGGGCCACTCACAATTTTTAGTTAATTAATTTTGCATTATAAGATAATAAATTATTGATAATTGCAGGCAACTTCTATGGATTAATTATAATTCAAATTCTAGAAACAAAATATATTTTTGAAGTAGTAACGACACAGTCAAAAGCGACGTTATTAACACCATGTGTATTTTAGGGCCAATTGAATGCACTCTTACAAATAATGCCACACTGTACGTATTGCACGTACATACAATACGGATTTTTTTTCTGTCAGGCCGTATTTGATGGTTGAATAAAGGCTGTATTTTTGACAGAATATTTATAGGTATATAATAAAATACAATACACTAGCATTTATTTATTTCATTTTACGTCCGCAAGTGTAATACAACATGTGCCCTGAAGAGCGTTAGAACCGAATTAAGAAAACAAGAAATAACATTTTTATAAAGTAGCTACATTACAACATGTAA
The DNA here is from genome assembly GCA_022818135.1 of Saxidomus purpurata. Taxonomy (NCBI): domain Eukaryota; kingdom Metazoa; phylum Mollusca; class Bivalvia; order Venerida; family Veneridae; genus Saxidomus; species Saxidomus purpurata. The sequence goes on along the minus strand of JAFMSR010000002.1, from coordinate 20,193,342 downwards.
AGGTCATTGTAAATGAATTTCTAAGGTAAACTCTTGTGCTGAAGCTGCTGATATGATAAATCTACGGTAGCCACAATAATAATAATAATAATAATAATAATAATAATAATAATAATGATAATAGATCTTATAAATTCAAAAGATAATTAAAAGCAGGCGGGTAAAATTTACCTTTTTGTGTAAAGCAATTTCTTCACATGATCACATTTTATTTTACAAAACAGCATAAAGCATGTTCATATTACAACATCAATACTACAATATATAGAATAAACAAGCATTAAGTAGAATATTAAAAGATGCAAAAGGCAATGCAATACAAAGCACAAATAAGCTGACAAGAACAGGTAAACTAAAACAAACGCATGAAAATAAAGCAGTGTACTTCAGACTGAAACAGGCATTTCAAATAAAAATAAGAAGCACATAACACAAAAGCAAGCGAACTATAATCTAAATGAATAAACACTGTGTGACATCTGCTGATCTTACCAACGAGCCTAAAATCTGCCTTAAAAATCTTAGTATAAGATACTGAAGAGACAAAACAACACAAGCTGTGTATACATAAGAAATATACGGAAGCACAGAGATGACATGTGGGAATTTTTTTTATATTATCACGTGGCCACGTGATAATAAAAAAGAAAAAACGAAAAACTAAACGCTATCACGTGGCCACGCGATAATAAAAAAAGAAAAAACGAAAAACTAAAGTTATCACGTGGCCACGTGATAATAAAAAAAGAAAAAAACGAAAAACTAAAAGTTATCGCGTGGCCACGCGATAATAAAAAAAAAAAAGAAAAACTAAAAGTTATCGCGTTTTGTTTTTCGTTTTTTCCTTTTTTATTATCGCGTGGCCACGCGATAACGTTTAGTTTTTCGTTTTTTCTTTTTTTATTATCACGTGGCCACGTGATAACGTTTAGTTTTTCGTTTTTTCTTTTTTTATTATCACGTGGCCACGCGATAACTTTAGTTTTTCGTTTTTTCTTTTTTTATTATCACGTGGCCACGCGATAACTTTAGTTTTTCGTTTTTTCTTTTTTTTATTATCACGTGGCCACGTGATAACGTTTAGTTTTCGTTTTTTCTTTTTTTATTATCACGTGGCCACGCGATAACTTTAGTTTTTCGTTTTTTCTTTTTTTATTATCACGTGGCCACGTGATTACTTTAGTTTTTCGTTTTTTCTTTTTTTATTATCGCGTGGCCACGCGATAACGTTTAGTTTTTGTTTTTTCTTTTTTTATTATCACGTGGCCACGTGATAACTTTAGTTTTTCGTTTTTTCTGTTTTTATTATCGCGTGGCCACGCGATAGCGTTTAGTTTTTCGTTTTTTCTTTTTTTATTATCGCGTGGGCCACGTGATAATATAAAAAAAATTCCCACATGTCACCTCTGTGCTTCCGTAGAAATACGGTAGTTTAAAATAAATGTATCATCACAAATTAGATTTGGAATGAACTAATCAGCAGCTGTGAAACAATTTGTGTATAAATACAGATTGACACACAATAATATAAGCAAATTGCACATTGTCATTAAAATGAGCACAATTGAATGTAATAGAGTTATTAGAATAGTAACGTGATCCAGCATGCCGGATTTGCTCGGGTCGTGCGTCGGATCATACGAGTGCGTAGCACGAGTTTGATCCGACCTCGACGAGAGCCAATCTGGCTTATGGATCACATTACTATACTAATAAACCTTTTATTATATACCTTTTGACACTTGTCTGCGCTATAAACTAAATCAAAATGACATGCTAAGCATAAAACTGAAGAAAACCCCTTTTTAGCGCGAATTATACGTAGTGCGCGACGTCAATTTATTGACAACATCATATAAACAAATAGTAACAACCCAGTCAAAAGCGACGTTATTAACGTCATGTGCATTTTAGGGCCAATTGAATGCACTTTTACAAATTATGCCGCGCTATTTGTATTGCACGTCCATACAATACGGATTTTTTTCTGTCAGGCCGTATTTGATGGTTGAATATAGGTTGTATTTTGGCAGAATATTTAAAAGTATATAATAAACAAATGTATTTAAAGAGCAATTACACTGTGGATCTCGCCACCAGATTGTACCTGAAGACACAAACCATCTACATGTTTGGTACTCTAGTTAATATTAAAATTATCAATAATTATAGATACAGTATTATTATCAATTGGAGTGAAATCAAAATAAGCCTGTTAAAAACATTTCTGAATAATTTTATTCAAACTCGAATGTTTTTTACTGTCAAAGATGGAGTATTTTCATATGTGTTTAGCAACGTTAACGAAAAAGTCATGAAAAGTTTAACCACTTCATCAGATTTTTATATAATATTTTCTTTTTCATTTGTAATAATCTTAGACTGTGTGGCACATCCTTTCTTTGACATATAAGGTTTTATAGTCTGCGTAAATCAGCTGATTTACACCCGCCTACACCGTTATTTCGAGACTTCTTTTTCAGCTTATTCACATACATGTAGTTCCTTCTAAATCTGTATTCTTCCCAACTTTTAGAGTTTTTATTTTTCAGCATATTATTATAAGCCATTTTCTTATGATAGATTGCTTTCCTTAATACCTCATTCATGTATGGTAGTTATCCTTTCCCTATAAGTAAATGTTCATTCTAACACAAGCGGCTGTTTTTCCGATATAAACATATAGGGAAAAGCCTGTATTTCATTTTACGATAAAATACAGCACGTTTTTCCAAGGACGACGTGCCTTAAATGACGTAACGACGTGACGTATGTAAACGAGCGCGTCCAATCGTATCTCGCGTTTTAAGGTTACAATGATGTACTACTACGCGTTAAATAAAGTTCGGGATTGTTTTCAAAGAAAATAACGTGTTAGAATCGAAATAATAAATTGTTCCCTATATTTTATCATTGAATAAAATACAGTCAGTCATTTGGATGCGAAAAATTAAATCACTCGTGCTACGCACTCGTGATTTAATTACTACGCATCCAAATTCCTGACTATATTTTATTCAACGATAAAATACAGGGAGGCATTTGTTATTTCTTAATCAATAATTCTACTGAATTCTTTTTCAAAGGAGATGTACTAGTTGACTATGGGAACCGACTCCATTGATAATAATAAAGAATTAAAGATTAATCAACAAACAATAAACATAACAGGATCCTGGAGAATACTGAGAGTTTTGTATGTCATCAATGTGTAGTTCGGAAGCTATTTTCCTGAAATGGTGGTTGTTCCTGGTGGTAATCCTGGCGGTTAGTCTTTCTTTGTCTAGCTACCTGCTGCTGCATTTGTAATATCAAGTGGTATTATTTTAAATATTTCAGGATGTTTGTTATTTGCTGCTACTTTGACTACACTTGGCAGAAAGCAGACTATCTGCTGGCCATCCAGACAGCATACTCAAGTTGATGAAAAGTTTAAAAGAAATTCAAGATGATGTTGGGATTTCAAATTTATTAATACACCCCTAAAAGAGTCCAGTCGCAAAGAAATTTAGAAAATCAACAATGAAGAGAATAAACATTCTAGACAAAATATTGTATCCTTAGTTCGTAGAGATATCGGTTAAAATGTACTAATAACTACTCTGTACCAAAAAAACTCGTATATGTGTAGGATATGGAACTTTAAATAAGCATATAACGTATAAATAAATAATGGTGTCTTCCCAAGTTGCTACAGTCATATTCGGTAATTGTAAGACATTTTGTAACATGTGACTCTTGTCTCCTCTTTAACTCACCCAGTGAGCACGAAGTGCTCAAATTTGAGCTATTGTGATGGCCTGGTGTCCGTCGTCTGCTTGTCGTCTGTCTGTTTTTCGTCTGTCTGTCCACACATAACCTTGTGTATGCAAAAGAGGCTGTATTTTTCACTGAATCTTCATGAAACTAAATCAGTATGACTGCCTTGATGACATCTAGGTCGAGTTCGAATATGGGTTATCTTGGGTCAAAAACTATGTCACGGGGTCAACTCATAGAAAAACCTTCTGTATGCAGCAGAAGTCGCATTTTTTCATTGAATATACAAGTAACTTGGTCAGAATGATTATCTTGATGCAATCTAGATCTACTTTGAATATTGATCATTTGGGGTCAAAAGCTCGGTCATGTCGTCAAATCATACAAAAACCTTATGTATGCAATATAAATTGTATGTTGCATTTTTCATTTTTTTGTCTTCGTGAAACTTTGTCAGTCCGGGTGGTGAACAAAAAATGTCACGTGACCACAAATGCAAACGTCGGTAGCAAATTTCCAGGAATTTACACCGACTCGGGTATATTTTTTCCCGTTTTTTTGTTATACTTTAGAGTTGGTTAAAGAGACCTAGCGCAAAAAAGAATGCATAAAATTGTCTCTCTGCCGATGTATTGATCACCATACACATATGTAGGGTTTTCGAGAACACTTCGAAAACAATTTTGTACAGAGATGCAAACATACGTAGCTAACTCATAATATGTAAGTGATCGAGATCAAAAGCCATCAGTTTTTCCCAATTATGTATTTCTCGGGAAATTCCACATGAGATATCGTGGATTTGCCGTGAAGGAGAAAATCTATCTGAAGGCCCACTTGGATGGTCACATCGGCGATAACATACAGGTGCCAAGACTGGAAAGTTTTATCGTTATAGTAGTAGCTTGTGCAGTACTTATCGCCAGCGTGACAATCCGTGTGGGCCTTCAGATCCATTTTCCCCTCGACGGCAAATCCACAGATGTAATATGTGAAATTTGCCACTGGAGGTGTATATGAAAAGATTTGCATGAAATAAAACTTTAAAAACTTTGTACATACATTACATACACATTATCATCGAATCATCCTGGGAAAGCATTTGGCAATCAATTTGATATATGATTATATTTTGATTGGTTCATTAGACATGTTTCATATATGTTATCAGGGAATTTTAATTTGAAGACCCTGACGTATTTACAACAAATAATATGCAAAATACACTGACAGATTTTAGATTTTATTTTATTTTATTTCAGTCTCCACGATGCCACGTCTCGGAACTACTTTTTACCTGAAAAACATTCCGATAGCCCTATGTTAATGAATATTGAGCTTAAATATAGAACTGGCACACCACAAAGATGCCACATCTGAATTACTTTTTATGTGAAATACATACGATTGAGTAAAGCATGTACTTAACAAATTTCGCCTTTCCATCCCTTGCTGTATTTACAGCCTTATTTTTTGGGGTTCCTTTACATTATTCTAGTTCTTAGAATCGCTACTATAAGACAGTGCTAGTCTGAAGACAACTCGATACATACCAAGTAATTTTGACACGCCTTTTGCACAAGTCGTTCCCCTCTTGCACAGCTGAAGTAGGCCATATTCAGTCGGCTCAATTAAACTTCTAAATCAATATTTGAATTGTCTACCGGATATGGCCCCGTTAAGGCGTGTGATTTAATTGTACGCATTTAGACGACTCTTATACTCACGGACAGACATAGCGGAAATGGTAACCTCATTTCCTAAGGTTTAGGTTCCCAATTTGTTAACAGTCAATAACCTACGCACCAGAAAACCTGTTCGATCTGATTCTTCTAGTACTTAGGGTCCAAGGGGGTACATAAAAATGAGCTGAATATAAAGGGCGAGTTAAATTATTTTTTATTGCATTTCAACCAAGAGCAGCAGAAAGTCTATGGCAATCAACTTTTGTCAAGCGTGGATTGGCGCATTGAGCCCTCAGAAATTCGCATTCGCTCCCTGTAAATACGAAAATACATGTATATTGCATGTCACTAAGATTACTTATTTTATTATGTTTATAATGCCAGTTATTGAACTTCGTAATAAAAAATCATTCATTTTCCTTGTCAATGTTACGTTACCAGTATAAGTTCATATCAATTCCCATAGTTTTGGATAAAAATACGCCAACATTTTTACAATATAAAATTTCAACCTGGTTACCACCGGCAAATATGAAAAGTTATCACTCATGTAAACTACTTACTAAGCCATGTGTTCGCGGCTGGTGTACTGTATATAGCCCTTGCATTGTCTATAACATTAAAATTCATTGTTGTCTTACCGTAGATTTGTCTGTCCGAGCCGCATATTCTCTGTGGTGAGCTATCACATCGCATATCAGATGTGCAGCCGGACTTGCTTCCCGACGTCAGCACTGATCCGGTTAAACTTGAAGTCCTACATTCACCGAGGTAATCGACGTCAAATTTCTCCCCGGCAGCGTCCTTTTCACATTTTGCCTCGTAGTAGTAACACTTGTTTTCTACCGAAGATAAAAAAAAATGTCTAGATCTATCTTCAATGTATACATGTGTTCAAATATATCACATAGATCGTACCAGATCAATATTTTTAGGTGATTCTGTACTTGACTAACTCTGAAATTTCTACTAAGGAAATAAACTATAATAATACATGTATGTAAAGGACAGGCACTAAAAGGTGGTCAACAGCTTGACTAGTTTTTTTTTAAATTTTGTAACGCTGTCCATCGCTTCCGGAACTGATGTCTACATCCTCTAGAGCTTAATCGTAACGGATGCGTCTATCTAAAACGTGTTGATTGCGATTATTTCTTTCGTGTCTGAAACTTATCGGTAACGAATGTGTCTATCACTTTTAAAGCTTTAACGATTCTGGACTAAAAGTGATTGGTTACAATCCTGTCTACCACTTCTAAAATGCTATCGCTTCTGAAACTGCATCTATCGCTTCGGAACTAATTTTAAAACCGATAAGTTACAATCCTGTTTACCGCTTCTAAAAATGCGTATATTTTTTCTAAGATTCTGACCATCGCTTCTAAAAACTACTGATAGCGACTCTGTCTATTGCTTCAGTTTTATATAGTTTATCCCTATAATAATTGTCTAAACCTTTTAGTCTGAAATTAAAATCAATGCATAATTATATCCCAGGCTTTGTGAAAGCATTGTCAGTACGACAGTGAGCTGTAGAACATTGTACCAAAATTTATCAAAATACTGACTGTAAGTCGTTCCGTCTGTGCCACAAATAGGGTAGTGGGTAGTCGAATCACAGTTCATATTGCATTTGTCACTGAAAGAAGTTGAACCGCTTGTTCCAAGCTGCGTGGCTGGCTTGACGTCAGTAGTACGACAAGTTCCCATGTGTGCGACATCCAATCTTTGATTGTTCATTTCGTACTTACACTGGTGTTGTACGAAATCACACTTGTTCTCTACAGAAAAAAAAGATCACAGGATTCATTTTTCAAAGCACTGGTACAACTATTGTACAGTAAGTTATAGAATTCCATGGATGTTTAGATTCATTTCCTGGGTACTGTTGAATGGACACCGGGCCAGACCGAGGCTGATTGTTATAAACGTCAGCACTTCAGTACAAAGATTCGATAGATTTAGCAAAACACACATCTCAAATAAAACACCAGACTGAAAAGGGCCTACGTACATAGGAAGCATGGAAATGTCAGCGCTTGTTTAATGATAAATAGCTCAATTCCGATTATATATACATGTATTATATACAAATTGTGTGTGTATGGAATGATATTGAGGTAAAAATTACACAATGCCTGCTTACTGTTACAATTTACTCATTGACACTGCTATTGTGCTTATTGGTACAGTCATTATGCATGCTTGTACTTTCATCACGCTTGTTGACAATATCACAATGCCTGCTTACTGTTACAATTTACTCATTGACACTGCTATTGTGCTTATTGGTACAGTCATTATGCATGCTTGCACTTTCATCATGCGTGTTGACAATGATACCATGCTTGCTGGAAGTTACAACTTGTTTGGTGTTTAGTCCCTGATGTCTATATGGCTGAATGCCAGTGCAGTTTAGCGTAATTAAATATTTCAACATGCCGGGACTGTATATAAGCTTTGATATTTCAACATTGCACAGTTATAATGCTCCTAGAACAAAACACACGATGTGACCACACAAAATGAAAGATGCAATAAGCCACTAAGCAAGTTGAAAGTAAGCATAATGTTAATTGCAAATTTGCACATCACATTTTGATACCAGGGGGCGCACGTTCGTAGTTTTCGCGAAAGATCTCCGGCCTATGACGGACTTAAATTAGCTGTTGCCTAAACCGTTTCCCATCAGTTGTGTCCCTTTGTTTCAATTACTCTATTAATTGCAACCTGAACTGGTAAGTTTTATGTAGCTTTCAAGCTTTATTTACAGACAATATTTTTATTATTGGAAGAAATACATCGCCTTTTAAAAATTTTCGCGATGTCTCTTCTATACTACTGACAAAATTTAATCGGCATCGTTATTATAAGTGGAATAAAAAATTGACGTAGAAGACGAGTACTAGCTAGAACTGGAGAAGATTCTACAAGACCAATACAAGTTATGTTTTGTCTCTGTTGTAAATAGTGTAGTGATTGTAGGTTTATAGGCCACTTCCAACAGCCTTGCTGTTGGGTTATAACCCTTTAGCGACGTGGTTGAGTGTTCGCCTTCAGGTCACAAGGTCCGGGGTTCGAGCCCCAGGAGGGACCTTGGTATTTTCTCACCCAGGATTTACTTTAATGGTGTCAGAAGTGTTTGACGGACTCATTCGGGGAGCATGGAGGGTCAATCTGGAGAGCTGTCTAGCTCTGAAAAGTAAAAGAGGGAGAAGTGTAGTGATTGTAGGTTTATAGGCCACTTCCAACAGCCTTGCTGTTGGGTTAACCCTTTAGCAACGTGGTTGAGTGTCCGCCTTCAGATCACGAGGTCCGGGGTTTGAGCCCTAGGAGGGACCTTGGTATTTTCTCACCCAGGATTTACTTTAATGGTGTCAGAAGTGTTTGACGGACTCATTCGGGGAGCATGGAGGGTCAGTCTGGAGAGCTGTCTAGCTCTGAAAAGTAAAAGAGGGAGAAGTGTAGTGATTGTAGGTTTATAGGCCACTTCCAACAGCCTTGCTGTTGGGTTAACCCTTTAGCGACGTGGTTGAGTGTCCGCCTTCAGATCACGAGGTCCGGGGTTTGAGCCCCAGGAGGGACCTTGGTATTTTCTCACCCAGGATTTACTTTAATGGTGTGTCAGAAGTGTTTGACGGACTCATTCGGGGAGCATGGAGGGTCAATCTGGAGAGCTGTCTAGCTCTGAAAAGTAAAAGAGGGAGAAGTGTAGTGATTGTAGGTTTATAGGCCACTTCCAACAGCCTTGCTGTTGGGTTAACCCTTTAGCAACGTGGTTGAGTGTCCGCCTTCAGATCACGAGGTCCGCGGTTTGAGCCCCAAGAGGGACCTTGGTATTTTCTCACCCAATATTTACCTCAATAGGTTTTTTGGGAATAGTAGAGTAGTAAAACCGTCGGAAGTGCTATTGCGCCAGTCTGCACTAGTCAATTGCAATCATTGCCTTCACACCGTTGGGGAACTCGGAATGGGAGGGGAAATTGCCGTGTTTTTTAGCATCTAGCTTTCCCATGCAGGAGTTATGTTATGTGTTGTAACTGAGGGGCAGGAGTGTTAAAGAAGGATTTGACATTATATAAATATAGTGAAAATGAAAGTGGAAATCTATTTGTTTTTTTAACATTATACATATTCGGATATCCACGATAATCTTTCCGGCAAATAATTATTCAAATTACGGAAAAACACGACTAGAACATAGCGCCCCCTGTTATCAAAATGTGACTTATAATTTTGAAATGACATTATGCTTAGTTCTATTTTGCCTAGTGCCTGATAACATTTTCGATACTGGTTGATCACTTCGTGTATTTTGTTCTTGGATGCATTACAAATTAACCAAGATAATCACAGCACGATGAAATAAACCATTACGCTAGATTGCACTGTCATTCAGTCAAATGAAAATATGAAAAAGGCATCATGGCCTAAACAACATAAAAGTTGTAACTTCCAGCAAGCATATGGTATCATTGTCAACAAGCGTGATGAAAGTGCAAGCATGCATAATGACTGTACCAATAAGCACAATAACAGTGTCACTGAGTAAATTGTAACAGTAAGCAGGCATTGTGTAATTGTCAACAAGCGTGATGAAAGTGCAAGCATGCATAGTGACTGTACCAATAAGCACAATAGCAGTGTCAATGAGTAAATTGTAACAGTAAGCAGGCATTGCGTAATTTTTACCTCAATATCATTCCATATGTGTGTATGGGGTGTATTTTGGTAGAATCCGAAATAGGAAAGTGATCATTTATAATAATCACTTTCCATTAAAAGCGTTTGAATATTTCGGAGAATGAAATTTCAGCTCCAGTTAGGCAATCAGGGCGGTACTGGATTTGATTCATATACTTACGATATGTATTTCCATCTGTACCACAAATTAATACTGTTTCAGTCGAGGTGCACATATTGCTGCATTTATCACTGAGAGAAACTGAACCGCTGGTACCCAGCTGTGTGATAGGCTTGACTCCGGCCGACGAAGACGTGGTCTTACATTCACCATGGTAAGCATACGCCATTTTCTGACCAGCAGCGGCAAGATTACAAATTTTCACCTTGAGGAGACACACAGTTGCGAATGTATCTGAAATTTGTTATACATTGTATATAAATAAGTTGGAGCTGATTGTGAATGGTACATTTGTATCTGAACTGGTGCGTTTGAATTCTGAATAAGTGCGCACGTATCCACATGTATGGACAAGCAGTAACGTACGCGGACTTGTGATTAAGTTATATTTACTTTGCAAGATATTACCTTGTTTGAAAAATAAAATCTTGCTGAATAGACGTATCTGCAAATTCGTAAACGAAATCAATGTTGTAAATGATTGTAATTATATATAACGCCGATTTTATTGTTTTTGCTGTTTTGCAAACTTGTTAACACTTATTTTGCAAATATTTGATATGCATCCGCAGATAGTAAAGAAGTTTCTGTATACGATATTGAACTCCATCATAACCGCACACCGGGTCCTTCACTTGGTCCGTACTGCATGATCCACATTCCCCGTTCACACCACACAACAATCCTACAGAGAATACAAATTGTGTCAATGCCTTTTATGGAATATTTAGAAGAAAAGAAATGAATAAATACACGTGTTTACACATACATTACAAAGTTTCAAGCTGAAACAAATAAAATGTGGCATGAATCTGTCACCTAAAAGCGCGAAAAATACAGTAACGGACTTCATCCTGTAACTTGATAAGCAATCTTGACCACTGTTTTCTTATATAGTGTGGCACTGTCACAGATACCGGCAAAGTCCTAAAACAACTCGTTATCTCTATGAGATCGTGATAACTGGTGCCATGGTTGCTAATTTCAGATTTAGAATGTCTTCGTTAGTCCCTTTATAATGACTTCGTTGCATGAAAATAGAAATCGGTTCGACTGGTATAAATATATGTAGATCATTTGACATGTTTGTGCCAGAAACTTGCCATATAGAATAACTTAATTTTGATTAAGTCAAAATACCATCACTCTGGTTCTATTAGTCTGATTATACTGACACTAAAACAAAGGTGCATTCTTATCCCAATAAACATCTGTATGACGTTTGGGGACTCTTGGTAAACTAGTAAAGGAGCAGTGCGTGCCACCATATTTTTGGAACGTACGTACGGACAGATGGACATGAGCAAATCTATATGCCTCCTACGTGGGAGCATAACATAATACACAATATAAATACAACAGTTAGATATGCTTTTACATGAAAACGATTAAAACTCACTACAGCGGAATCTATTCACATGACCTGCATTTTTCCTTCTTTATTCGATTATCATCCTTTCCAATATATGCAAGCTTATTTTTAGCTATCGATGCAAGAAAACTGTCATGTCTTGTATTTTTGAAGACATCGGGTAGATACTTCCGTTACATTGATTTTAAAGCGATCAAGTGGTACAAATTTCAAACGGAAGAGAAATTTAAGTGAGTTTCCAAAAGAAGAGCACCAATCTCCCAGACGATGATAAGGACACCGACAAAGACACATTTAATCAAACATTTGGAAAAAAAGTCGCTCGGAATTATTCAGTATTACAGGTGTACATAATAACTTCAAGTATTTGTATTTTGGCTGTCTTCGCGTGTCTTTGCATTATGTCCATAATCGTAGGCACGGGCTTCATATCAATTATTTGGCCCCGAGCTTATAAAACTTTTTTCATGCTCAGCTTTTGTGAGCATAATTACACTTGTAAACACATGTGCTTTAATGCAAATATATATGGCTTCGTGCGTGTGTTTGTCAGTCTTTTTATGTCTTAGCATTGTTTAGCATATGCGACCTATCCTTGCACTGTATAACATATTTTAATTAATTAGTATTATGTATTCATTATTTCAAGATGTAATATAAGTATTATCTGTTGATTTGTTAAAACCTATAAAAAATTAAAATCATGTTGCCGAGTTGAGAATACAATACAGTTTAATTTAATACGTATCTGAAAGAACTCAGTTATATCTGGGTCCTGATAATTATAATATGAGGGCCCATATTCTATTAATAAGGTCAATGTGGTCAGCGACCGTTGAACGTAAAACCAGGGTCCGAATATACGGACCCCTTGTGCACACCTTACATATACAGTTGAAATAGTACTCGCTCTGTTAATATAATTATAAAATATAAAAAATATAATTTTTAAAGTAACAACTCGTGAGCTTCTATTTCTCTGTTAATCCGACATTAATTGCCGAACATTCTTCAAATTTAGATATCACAGGTTTTATTAACTATCGGTGTTATTCTTACCACGGACCTATTATATACACATGCGTAATTTCTATAAGCTTCAAGCTGTTTCACAAGAGGTCCGTGTCTTTACAACACATCAAATTTTAAGGTTCCTCACGGTTTTGACATTGAAAAACACGAGATTCCCTCTATCGACATCAACTTGAAAGTAGGCTAGCTGATATTATTTGACAAAATTAATAACATTAGACGGTAGATCTATATTTCTATGGACCTGTTTGCTCAATCATTTTATATAGTGTGTTGAGAGAGCGCTCATTGGACGAAAATAGGACGGTACAAAACGGAAAACATCACTGAATTAGACCCGTCCGCGGAAACAACATTATTATCTACTTTCTTTTAATTCTGTAAATATTAGCAAAATGCAGGATGTTGTTGCACCGGTTTCGAATATTACTTTCGACATTGAGATTGCACTTAACAATCAGTTGGGATCCCAGCCATTGCCTTTCCCAGGAATGGACAGTAAGTAGTCTTATATTTGATGAAGTTTCGGACAAGGAAAGAATCGGGCAAAGTTTGTGAACTCTTTGCTGTGTTAACTTCTGTGTCTGCATAAGGACAGCTCTATGCATGACAGAAAGAAGTCAGAATACAGTGATGTTTTCCTTGAAGATATTTGTTGATGGGAAAACAGTCCAAAGCAGTGAATTTTATGACTGTCATTTTAATTTTTTGCGAGATGACTCTATACTGTATCGCCGGATTAACACCAAGAAGGACGCTCATGATCTTCAGAAAGACCTTTATAACCTACAGCGATGGGAAAAGGACTGGCTTATGGAATTCCATCCCCAGAAATGCCAAATCTTACATATCACTAACAAGAAAAACCCCATCAAACAACCATATAACATACATGGACATACATTAGAAGTTGTGGAATCAGCAAAATATTTAGGCCTCAACATCCAAAAGTCACTCAATTGGAACAACCACATCAATGCTATTACAAAGAAAGCTAATTACACCAGGTCATTCCTCCAGAGAAACATCTACCAATGCCCCAGAAAGACCAAGGAGCTGTGCTACTCTACTCTTGTCAGACCACTTATGGAGTATGCTACCATTATATGGGATCCTTTCACAGATAAAAACATCCGGAAACTGAAAATGGTGCAGCGTAGAGCGGCGAGAATGGTCTTCTCAGACTACAGGAGAACCTCCAGTGTCACGTAGATGCTACATCAACTCCAGTGGTCGTCACTTCAAGAGCGCAGATCCCAAGCAAAGGCAGCGATGATGTATCCAGGGTTCGACACTAACTTTTAAACCAGAAATAGTGACGGGACTTCTACTTTTGAAATCAGCAGTCCCACCCAAAAATCAGAAATCCCTCCTACTTTTACTCAAGTCAAGTCAAAGACCAATTATTTCACTCATATCATGCAAGTATAACATGAAATAGTATGTTAAAAAACCAACAAAAATGGTTGCTTAAACTATTTTATTCAAGAAGGCACTACAATGTGGATTGCATAAGAAATATTTGATGTTTATACAGAACAGAAATTCTAAATAGTTAGGGTGTTAAATTCCTCCCCTTTATGCAAAATAATGCCAAAATTTTTATAAAAAAAATAAAAAATTAATTTGCATGTGAATCGTGAACAGGTAAAAAAACAATGAAAAAATTTTCATTGCAAACCAGTTTTTTTTCTACAAGTACGTGGCCAAACAATAGTTTAAACTATATTAAGTTGAATAGTAATTATTTCTCATTAACTCGAAAAGCGGTGGTGAAAACAAGTGGTCATTAGTATGCAAACACAATAATTTTCGAGTCACTTCAATGCAAACATGCTGGTATTTTGATATGCATATTAAAAAATTTACACATGAGCTCTTTTTATGTCACTTTTAATTCATGGCGGTCGCGAAAAAAACAGTTTCTTCTCTGCATAGACGCCGCTAATTGAAAAGAAAAAAAAGACATGAAGTTTGTCGACGGTTCCGAAAAACAACTAATACGTGATAATAAATCGGCAAACAAAAATTATAATCAAATTAAAGCATCATTTAATCCCGTTAATTGATCATCGGGTGTTACGACCGCTAACCTATGCAGTAATCAAGTATTGGAAAACCTCACGTTCTAATTGGTTGAGAGCACAAAACAGACGACGCCTTTACATTTTATCAGCTGTCAAGCTGTGTATTGTATATTGCGGTTATTTTTGGCACGCCGTTCCTGAAAATTTCATGCGTCCCGTGGATTCATCATCGGATTTTTTAGCGTCCTTTTGAAAAAAGCATGCGTACAAATACGTGGAATAAAGCGTCCCCGAAATTATTAACAGAACTATTGACTTTTCCCCCGAAAACTTAGGAGTCTTGGAAGTTCAGGAGTCCCTCCCAAGATTTTAGTGTCCTCGGGATCGCGGGACTGCGTTAAGTGTCGAACCCTGGTATCGCATTGTATACAATCTGGTTGACGTCCCTGCAACATTCCTCATACCAATCACATCTGTGAGAGGCCATGGACTCACCTATCTCGTGCCATATGCCAGAACCCTTTACTACCAGAAATCATACTTTCCTGACACTATCAGGATCTGGAACAGCCTCCCGCGTCAGTAGTAAGCTGCTCAAACATTGACAGCTTCAAGAGGGAGTTGCAGGAGGTCCAGTTACGATAGCAACCTCCCAGACGTTTTTAAATGCACTGTTAATATAATTTTAAACGAGCATCTGTATATAGAAGATTGTTTCACCGCCATGCGTCTGTACGATTTTTTTGTTCAAGTTTTTTTAGGGGTCTGTACAATATTGAGAGAAGGAAGAAGGAGTTCAATAGTTAAAAAGCATCTGCATGTAGTCTTTGTTGTTGTATGACTATGAGTTTAACGTCTGTTCCAACCTTGGCCATTGTAACAGATGGACAGTTTACCTAACAATAATTCCTGGGTAGTTCTGGCTTCCATAACTAAATTGGTCTTTTTATGCTATAACGATAAATAGGACTACTAGAGTCAAAGACCAGGTTGAACCAGAACTAGACTACATTGTTAAAAACTGCCAACCATCTCACATAAAGAGAAATGGTTGGTAGCAGGGTTGCAGTGGGCTGAAGTCAGCGACTCTAACTACTTGTCCAATGTGGCGGTAATCTGCATGGAGTTCTTTTGTCATATTGTTAGGTACTCCGATTCAAATATCTTAGGAAGGCCTGGGGCCCTGGGTGCAATGCTTTTTGCTAAATGCGATATTAGAGCTTATAAAATGTTTCTTGTACATGTCTTCCAGTCTTAAAATAAACATTATATTATCTTACTATAGATCTATTTTTTGTGCAAAATTAATGCTTCATGCAATACTATTTATAGTAACATTTTGTGAAAAGCAAAAGTCTTTTTGCTAAATGCAATATCGCATTAAGCAAAATTCATATCACATTTAGCAAAAAGCATTATGCCCAGGCCTTCCATACATCTGTGCACTGGTAAAATGAATGACATGTATGTTGGAATGGTGATTCCCCAAAAACATGGAAGGAGAACCTGAAGAAGTAAGGAAGTGGCTGCTCATCCAGTCACCTGATGACTAGAATTTTTTGTAGTTGTCCAGTAACTAGACCAGCAGCTTATACTCATATGTAGCTCGATACTCCTTGAAACAACTATACATATTGAACAGAATACAATTTTTATGCAGTGATACTATAGCCGCGATTTGCAGCAAAAATGCTGCAGTGGCGATGTGTGATTCGATCCCTTGAAAGAATTTGAATGTAATAGGTATCTTTCAAGATCTATATATATTTAACCAAGATTTTACTAAATATATAATTTCACTCTTAGTCACTCCAAAATACGTGACAAAAAGGCAAAGTGTCACAGTCTTATTCTATGTTTGCACTCCGAATGACTGCTAAGTCACTCCACTGAATGGATTGATTCTTGGAGTCAGTCAAAGTCTAGTTACATGTACATTGTATTTACGCTCACTCCACAGTTAATGTTTTTTGCATATTCCTCCAGAGCTTTACTGTACAGCAGAATCTGCAGATGATGCCCTAGCTCTTTCCGAATATGGAATAGACCCCTTGGTTTTACCATTTTGTATACATGCTTATTAGGTCCACCACCCTTGGGCGAGGTATATATACGGTACGCCCTGTTTGGTTTTACCATGCTCAGTAGAAAGCATTTATATTTGATAATTATTTATACAACATATTTGTAATATATTTACTCTCAATTGCGAAACGAGTTCTAACAACTTCTATTCATCACTTTTGAGACTCATTCCAGATGGAATCAACTTCGAAGAGAGGAATTATTTGTGTCATGCCTAAGGACACTACCACTACTTTGTACGGTGTATATCAAACCTGAGACCCTTGAGCCAGTGACAAATGTGCTAGCACTGCACAAGGGCGGCTCCACAGAACTACATGTATATGTACGCATCAGACCTTTTTCCTGTGAAGAACCAATACACAACCTCTACTTGGGTGGGAGACACTTATAGCATCTCAGAATTTCTGAAATTTCCAGCACTCAGACCGGGATTTCCAGCGCTCAGACTTGAATTTGAACCCAATGCGTCTTGATTTGCAGTTCAGTCTCTGAATCAATCTCTTGAGAGAGGAAATTATCATATGTAACATTAGAGCTCAAGTAAAGAACTTGCAAAGGTCAACCAAGGTTGTTCTATGGCCTTTAAGAGATTTATGTCAGGACAGTTAGGTGATAGAAAGGTTTATTGGGGTGGCTACACACAAGGGTATATCAAGTTTAAATGAACTTCTGGTCCAACAATATTCCAAGCAAAGTTCTCGGTTTTCAATTTGTTATTTTTTACCTTAGCTCTATTAGTATTACTATATATCCAGCTCAGATTTTGTAACAGTATCTAATATATTGTAAATATTGAAAAACAACATCACACTAGTTATAAATCCTACTAGATAATGGGAGTATTAGGGAAACTCCTGTAAGTTCAAAATCAAACTATACAGTAAACTTACAACTGCATAATGTGTTTTCAGAGTCAGGGGCAGCAATATGTACATTTTTCCTAACTGCCGTTGGATGCAGCAAAGCCACAGCATGTCCTTTCAGACACATCAAAGGGGAGAAAACTGTAGTGTGTAAACATTGGTTACGTGGTCTATGTAAGAAAGGAGATGACTGTGAGTTCTTGCATGAATTTGACATGACCAAGATGCCAGAGTGCTTCTTTTTTAGCAAATATGGTAAGAACATTTTATTTGAACTTTTAGCTTTTAAAGATTTGAATTTTCCATACATGGTATCTTTTCTTTTGAAAAAGATATTCTGGTTGATAGATTATGTCAAACCTTACATTTCAGTGATTTTTAAAGTTGAAAAAGTTAATATGATACATAAGCAGACTTTAGCTCTTTGCTATCCAGTGAGTTGCCTCTTACAACCAACATGATGTGTACAAATGTATATCATGTCAGAGAAAACTGACATATATCATGTCGGAGAAAACTGACATGTGTACACATTTTTGTTTTGTAGACATTTTTCTAGTCAAGGATTCTTGTGCTGTAGAATAAAGAAATCTTTATGAAATACATTTTGTCATGGACAGAATGCAATAAAAAATGCTACATTGATACTTGTATGAATATTTGTAGTCTAAACGAGTATGAAGACATGAAAACCCAACCTGAATCAAATAAATTGCCCTTATATTTGTAGGTCAGTGTAATAATAAAGAATGTCCTTTCCTACACATTGATCCTGAGCAGAAAATCAAAGACTGTGCATGGTATGATAGAGGATTTTGTAGACATGGTAAGTGAAGTCTTGCTGTGAATAGTGTTTAGTTAAGACAATTACTCAGCAGTTGATGATTTAAATTTAACATTTCTTCATGGGAAGTTTTAGTACATGTACTTACAGAAGATGCACATATTATCAGCATCTCTGATTTTATTTGTTGCTCCACACTGTTTCATAGCACTCAACATGGACAAACATTACATGGTAAATTTTACCACTAAAAGAAGATTTGTATATTGTTCGAGCATGATTATGAAACACCTCCTAGACTAGGAAAGCAATGATAATTAAAGTAGACACTTTAGTATGTCCGAGTGTGTCTGCTTCCTTCCAATTCCTTTCTGCGTTATTGAATGGAATTGAACGAAACTTTGTTGCGAAAATAAAAACATCTGATACGCCTTCATATTACAAATGCACCTGCTTCGTGGAGCATACGTTGGTTCCACTGTTGCTCTTGTTCAGAAATGTTCTAATCTTTATATTCTATGGTTAGCATTAAACCTTTTCAGTAAATATATATTAAATAAACACAGAAATCTAAGTTCAAAAGAACTCAATGTCTGGTTAACATTTATGTTTATACTTTCTAGGACCGAATTGTAAGAATCGTCATGTAAGGCGGCTGATATGTCAGAATTACTTGTGTGGTTTCTGTTTGGATGGAGCAAAGTGTAAATTCATGCAGTAAGTAGTATTGATTATCATTGTTTTAATCTTTCAAACACTTCCATGTAGTTGTCCTTGTGGCTGCTTTTCTTCTAAATTAACAGCACTTCAGAAAACAATTATTCTATGGTATTATAAAGCAATAACCAGGTAGAATTATAAATGTTTTAAGGATATAATTCTGCTGTTGTCTACCCAAAGCTGTGTTGGCTTTTATCTTTGTCATAAGAAACTCCAAAAATATTTGAGCTACAACTGTACAGCTATACAGAAATGTAAATCAACAGGAAAAAGACTGACATTACAGTGTATTCTGATGAAAAATATAATGTAAACAGTAAACCCTATTCTAACGCACAATGCTCTAAAATGCAAACATTACTGATTGTCAGATTTTTGCAACTATATAAACGTTACTTATTGATCCCAGTTTAAAGGACGTAACCAATCAGAAATGACGTTACATCGTTACTGCGTTATCAGCGTTACAGCGATATCTTTGTTGAAAACAGTTAACGTTGTGTCAGATTGTGACAGCCAATTGTAAAATATGGCACCTGTTGTTACATTTCTACAGGGGATATGGTAATGATTGCTGTGTGTCCTTCTGTCAGGCCTACCTGTCCGGGTTATTTCTCAGGAACCACTGACTTGAATTCAGTGAAACTAATAGTCTGCTTTTTCTCAGCAACCTGGGCCTCTGCTTTTTCTCAGCAACCTGGGCCTCTGCTTTTTCTCAGCAACCTGGGCCTCTGCTTTTTCTCAGCAACCTGGGGCAGGAATTCAATAAGTCTTCATGTAAAGCTTTACTAGCAAGAGGAGATGTGCATGTTATCAGCATGTTCTGATTTTTCATTTGATTTAGGCCCTTTGTAATGGCCATTTCGCATAAAAACATTGCCTTGGCAGCAGGGTTGACCATATCAGCGTAGTTCTTGTCTGTTAGACTTCAACACCTTGTTCATTACAGTCCAAGATATGATTTACCAGTGCCAGATGAGAAAACTAAGAAGTTCACAGTGACATGTCATAATTGTGGTGAAAGTGGCCACAAATCCTATCAGTGCCCTAAAATACAGTTCACAAGTTCATCAGCTTCAGCATTGTCAACAGGTGGTACTACAGTAGACACAAAGGTACGTTCACCAGTATGTACATGTATAGCGTCTTTGTTTATTATCCTTTCGGCATTCACCAGTCTACATTGTCTTTATCTGTTTGTACAAATGTATATAAAAAAGCTCAGTTATAGCTAATTGTAACACACATCTGGTAATTTAAGATCAGTAAGGTGTATGACCCTATTACCTTATTATACATAACTCTAATCTGGATGATATAGGTATGCCAAATATTAAAAATGTTTTAACTGAAATTAGAAAGTCTTAGGTAAGTTCAGAGGTTCTTGTGTTAG
Source organism: Saxidomus purpurata (assembly GCA_022818135.1). Taxonomy (NCBI): domain Eukaryota; kingdom Metazoa; phylum Mollusca; class Bivalvia; order Venerida; family Veneridae; genus Saxidomus; species Saxidomus purpurata. Next base: position 20,172,755 of record JAFMSR010000002.1, on the reverse strand, counting down.
AGGGGAGCAGTGCTGTAGAGGGTAAGGTGTCTGCCTCTTGTCCTGGAGGTTGTGGATTTGAACCCTACTAGGGTCTTTACCATACATCCTCATATGACACCAGTACTGGTTTTACCAGGAAGCGGACTCGAGTGACTCTATAAGCTTCAAGCTGTTTCACAATCAAGCTTAAATGAATTATAAATGAATTATAAATAATATAAAAGTACACTGTATTGTGTTAGGTATATTTTGTTAGTCTGATACTGTTTTCCTGTTGCAGCCAATGATGGGCCCAGCAGGCGCAGGGATACCAGGCAGTGGGTACCAGTATGGAAGAGGGATTGGCCACAGATCACAGCCTAGACTAGGATTTAACTTCAAATCAGACAATGAACAGAACCAGAACTTAGAATTTATTACATGTTTTAAAGTAAGTTTTATAAAGATCTTTTTTTGATGGTTCAAAGTTAATCTGGATACAGTAAGAGAAAGTGTATACATTTTAATTTACTCTTGCATTGCTTCTTCTTGCCGTGTTTCAATTATAAACGTGTAATTAGTTGAGACTAGTTTTGTTGAGACTACTGGTGGTGGCTTGACATAGTTGTCACAGTGTGTGTGTTCACATTAGCTTCTCCATACTGTGACTTCCTCTTGCATTGAAGGGTTTTGAATTGACTTGGCATAGTTATTCATCACAATAATCAAAAAGGGATGGTGTGTTGCACATAAGACCGAGGTCTGTAGCTCAAAGGGCAAGGTTATACTTAGTGATTTAAGGTAAAAATGGGCACACAAGGTCTTGTCCGGACTGTAATTTCCTCATGGACTCAAAGATTTTGAGTTGACTTGACTCAATTATACACAACAATGAGAGGGCCATAAAGGTCACATGAGATTAAAGGTAAATAATGGGCACACAAGACTTTTGCAGGTGGTAACTTCTTCATATATCGTGATTTTGAATTGACTTGGGACAATAATTATAATTATTCACCACAAAACGCTTTGAATTCTCAAAATATTTTGATATATTTGGTTAAACTGGTCAACTATGAAAATATCGAAACTAATATAAGGGTAATACTCCCATGTCCATACAGATGTAGCAAGTGTGAGAAGTTTGGTTCCAAGCCATGCAGGATGAACATCCAGAACTAGTTATGATTTTTCAGATATAATTTATAACTTCTGCAAAGGATGTTACAAATTTCACGGCTGCTGGTTTCCACAGTTTTAGTGTTCAAATTTGAAATGTATGTTTTATTTTAATGTTTCAGTGTGGGATCAAAGGTCATTATGCAAACAGGTGTCCTAAAGGTGATCTTGCTTTTCTCAGTGCAAATATGCAACAACAGTCTACGTAACCAGTCACTACTGTTATACCACTGGATGAAAAGGAAAATGTGCTCGCCAGTTGCCTTAGAGAAAACAAGAGAAATTCATGTTGTTACAAGAAAAAAAGAAATAAAATGTTGCAGTATACTTTTGTCTTCTTTTGTTAACTAACTCAAGCAGCAAGTGGTAATAAGATAAACTGTTCACATCTGCTATCTTTTCTCCAGCAAAGTCATTTGATATACAAATTTTGTTTGGTTGTCAGCCCCTTGTTACGCCATGGTGGTTTGTCAAAGGTCACAGTGATCTCCAATAGCAATTCTTTGATAACACTACAGGTTACAATTTCCATTCAACTTTCATCAAACTTGCTCAGAAGGTTCCATGCAACATGAAGATGATCCCTATTGTTTTTGAGGTCAAGGTCACAGTGGCCTGCATTAGATTTTCCTTGATTATGCTCTACAGGTCAGTTTTTTTCAATTTTCATCAGACTTGCTCAGAAGGTTCCCTATTGCTTTTAGGGTCAAAGGTCAAGGTCACAGTGACCTTGATAGATTTTCCACGAAAATGCTCTATGGGTCAGTTTTTATTCAACTTTCATCAAACTTGCGCAGGTTTCCTGAAATATCCTTATGTTAAGTGACAATTAGACTTCAAAATAACGTACTCAATCACTTTAGTATTTTCATGTAATCGGGGCCTGTTGTCTATCTAGTCACAAAATTTTCATTGGGCACCTCCCAAACAATTAATGGTACAAGTGTGGTTCAGAAAGTTAGTGGAGTAAAGGTTAAACAAAGTGAACTATAACTTCATTATGAAGACAAAACGGTTTTCAAAATCCAATAAAGCAGCTCATGTATACAATGTATAGAACAAAACTATATTGGCAAATGGTTTCTAGCCTGAACTTAATGAGAGCAGTGTAGAGTTATTCTCAAATGTTTAATTTTTACCAAAGACATTTGGCTTTCAAAAATTAATACAGTACTGTACTGGAGGGCCTTTGTAAATAATTGCAAAAGAATAGAAACAGAAATTTTCACACAATGAACTGGTCCAGCTGTACGCATCCTTATACTTTGAGATGGTCACAAAGTATGTTTTCTTGTTCAATGAGTAATACAAAACCAATGAAACGCCCCAAAATGCAACGTCCGTCAATCATCCGGACAATTGTTTTTGTGTAAAAAGTCTGTATTTCATCAGATTTTTCTTTCTGGTTGAGTTTCACATTATCTCTTAAGGCTCAAAGTAAACAAGTGGAATTCTCGGGAAAAGCAACTGGAACTATTAATAGCATAATCCTGAACCGAGGTCCGTCATGGTTCATTGATTTAGGTCCGTGTACTAAATGTGTAATTTAATGCTTTCAGTATCAATTTAACGAAAACTATCTACTTTTTCAAGATTTTAGTATTTTCTTTATGATTCGCAAAGCCTTCTCCATTCCAGTAGAGCCAGCTTCGATAATTTGGTCAGCTCAATCGGTCCAGACAGTCTCTGACATTATTGATGTTGCAAATCATGTTACCCCCTCCACTTCAGCAATACAGCAGAAGTTAATCACTTGTTTTTAGCTCACCTGGCACAAAGTGCCAGAGTGAGCTATTAGGATCGCATTCCGTCTGTCGTACGTAGTATGTCGTTCGTCCGTCTGTCCGTCCACCATTTCCTTCAAACGACATTTCCTCTGAAACCACTGGGCCAATGTTGATGAAACTTTGCAGGGATGTTCCTTGCATGAAGCTTTATCAAAGTTGTTCAAAGAATTTCATTCAATACAGAACTCTGGTTGCTATGGCGACAAATAGGAAAAACTTAAAAAATCTTCTCTGAAACCACAAGGCCTAAAGCTTAGATATATGGCATGTAGCATTGTCTAAAGGACCTCTACCAAGATTGTTCAAATTATGACCCCAGGTCAAAATTGACCCCTCGCTGGTGGTCACTTAGTTTTACATAGGGTTATATAGGAAAAACTTAAAAAATCTTCTTCCTTGAAACCACATGGCCTAGAGCTTAGATATTTGGCATGTGTCATTTTCTAGTGGACCTCTACCAAGATTGTTCAAATTATGAGCCCTGGGTCAAAATTGACCCTCCCCGGGGGGTCACTTGGTTTTACATGGGCTCATATAGGAAAAACTTTAAAAAATCTTCTCTGAAACCAGAAGTCCTAGAGCTGAGATATTTAGCATGTAGCATTGTCTAGTGGACCTTTACCAAGATTGTTCAAATCATGACTCCCTGGTCAAAATTAACCCTTCCCAGGAGGGGGGAAAACTCTTGATTTCACATAGGCTTATACAGGGAATCCTTAAGAAAAAACACAAGGCCGACAGGCAGATAATAGATATTTGAAATGTTACTTAGCATTGTGTTTTGGACCTCTACAAATTATGTTAGAATCATGACCCCTTTATTATAGCAAATGGTAGTCAGGTGAGCGATATAGGGCCATCATGGCCCTCTTGTATTATGCGGTTTTACAGTGATGTCATGCTCAATATACACAATCTTACTTTTCAAAATTCATTTCCTGTTAAAATTGATCAATATTTTATCATGTTTGAAGCTGATTTACGTATATTTCGAAAGGAAAAACAAGCAACTAATGTCGGCCAAGTTCAGCCAAATTTATCAAGAAAATGTTTACAGTTGCACCGTCGACGGAAGGTCTTTGGCTCGGGTCTTCAAAGGTCTCTGAAATTATCCCTGTAATTATTAGCCATGAAAATGTTTTTGCATAATTATTAATTGATATTCATTTATTTTTAGCTCACCTGGCACAAAGTGCCAGAGTGAGCTATTAGGATCACTCAGTATCTGGGGTCCGTCCGTCCACCATTTCCTTCAAACGACATCTCCACTGAAACCACTGGGCCAATGTTGATGACACTTTGCAGGAATGTTTTATTAAAGTTGTTCAAAGAATTCCATTCCAAGCAGAATTCTGGTTGTTATGGCAACAAATAGGAACTAGAGCTATCACTAAATGTGATTAATACCCCCAAAAGACTGCTTTATAAACTAAGGAAGTTTGTTGTAACAGAATACCTTGCAAATAAACTAAAAAGAGATATTGTTCTTGGCAATAACTCTGTAATTTGTCAAGATAGTTATGTTTCTTGTACACTAGACTTCCTCTCAGTGTGCTTGACCATTGTATGAAGTTGTAGCGAATTCCAACCAATAGTTTTCAAATTATGCTCCGGACAAGTAAAAGTAACAAAGGGCAATAACTCCAAAATGAGTCAAGATAGAGTTATTGTTCTTTTGCACTGCACTTCCTCTCATTGTGCTTGACCATTGTATGAAGTTGTATTGAATTCCAACCAGTAGTTTTCAAGTTATGCTCCGGACAAGGAAAAGTAACAAAGGGCAATAACTCTGTAATTAGTCAAGATGGAGTTCAAGTTTTTGTGCACTGCACTTTGTATGAAGTTAAATTGAATTCCAACTAGTAGTTTTCATGTTATGCTTCGGACAAGGAAAATGCAACAGACCGCCAGACCGACCGACTGACCAACCACCAGGTGACTCCTATATACCCCCCTAAACTTCATTTCAGAGATATAAAAACTTAAAAAATCTTCTTCTCTGAAACCACAAGGCCTAGAGCTAAGATATTTAGCATGTGGCATTGTCTAGTATACCTCTACCAAGATTGTTCAAATTATGACCTCCGGGTCAAAATTGACCCTGCCCCATTTTTGTAAACACTGTACATCACGTTATGCTACTTTCGGTTTACTGCGCGTGTTGTATACGTCAGCAAATAGATTGAGCTGTAACATGAAAGTAAAATTTTCATTGGCCCACCTACAGAGGTCACCGTCTGCTAACCTGCGCATGGACTTCTTTTTTGTTTTTGTTTTTGCTAATGAGGTTGATTTTAAGCGTTCTCATAAGATGTCAATATACCTAGGTTTGAGTACAACATGTCTGCTTTATTTCTATGAAAAACTATTTGCACGCGCTCAAAACACTATCCCACAGGGGCCTGTATGCGAACGTTGGTAAAACGAAAAGTTTCAAACCTGGTAAAATTGTGTCCAAGGTCATTTTCAAGGTTGTCTTTTAAGTGTCAGCATTTGCCTCAGACTTCCGAGTTTTCAACATTCAGGAGCTGTAGGCATAGCCTTTAAATTCATACAGACAAAACATGTTCAATACAGTAACTGTCACTTCTATGGAAGGCCAAACCTGTCTTAACCCGCGTATACGGTTTATTACATTATAGCCGTTCAAAGGATATAGGAAAAACATAAAATTTCTTCTTCTCTGAAACCACAAGGTCTAGAGATGAGATATTTGGCATGTAGAAATGCCTAGTGGACCTCTACTAAGATTGCTCAAATCATGACCCCCTGGTCAATATTAACCCTCCCCGGGAGTGGGGGAGGTCACTTGTTTTCATATAGGCTTTTATAGGGAAAACTTTGAGCAACCACAAGGCCGACAGGCAGAGAAAAGATATTTGGAATGTAACTTAGTATTGTGTAAGGCAGTGACAGTCGGATTATCCAACAAGTTTATTACTCTTCCTGGAGGCAAATAACAGACCTGTAAGTGTTGACTAAGAACAAAACTAATTCTACAGCCATCTACTGGAACATTGACTATAAGCTTAAAGACAGGTTCTGCTTTATTCTGTATAATAAACCTGTAAAGTGTACAAGGCTTCTATTAAACAACACAGTTTGTTACTACTATTCAATCTCTGGAAGAAGGTGCCATCAAGCAGAACAATGGTTTGGAAGATTTTCCTTTTTGGGGAAAAAATGAAAACACAGCAAGTTTTTTCACATACTCCCTTAACTAAAAATCTCTGTGGCATGGTAGTCATAATCCCCTCAATGAATTTTACAAGTTGAAAAGCATATATTGGATAAAAAAAACACTGAATGTTTCATTTGTCTCTAGTGTAACTTTACTATAGCAAATGGTGGGAAAAAAAAAAATTATTGAAAATAAAATGTAAAATCCATTGAGGGGATTATGACTACTATGTCATTTTTAGACCAAGGGGATTTTGAGTGTCTCCCGATTTTCCTATGTGATGACATATATTCCAACCCTGGATATAGTTTACCAGATTTAAATAGAAAAGTTTATCTAATCCTGGATGTCTCTTGTGATGTTGTGACTCTGTTTAGGCTGTTTCATGCATGTTCAAGGATATTTTGCCAGGTTTATGTGACTAAAACACATAAACCACCTGATGTAAAATCTGACATAGGAAATGTACACAGATAAAACTGTGTTGGTGAAATTTTTAAGAACAAGAATCAATTCATAGCATTTGGAAAATTTCATTCTTAGATAAAACATTTTTTTCTAAAAGAAATTTCATTCTTCGATAAAACATTTTTCACTAAAAGTCTTTAATCCAAGAAATCAAACTTTCTTCCTTTTTCCTTTAAATTTATTCTTTTTCTTCTCTTGGAGTTTCTTTTTCTTCTTCTTCCTTTCTGCCATGATCTGGAGAGGGGTTTTTCCTTCTCTTTTCGACTTTTTAGAGTCATTACCCTTCACAGTTTTACCAGATTTGTCTTTTGAAAAAGATTGATTCTTGTCTTTCTGTTCAACTTTCCTCTTTTTAACAATATGTGTATCTTTTGAGAACTTCTTTCTTTTGCTACCGGCTCCACGAATGAATGCATCTAAAAGAGCAGAAAACAAGAAATGTATCATAAAGCAACTCTCATGTACATTATCTATAACTTGCATATAAAATGCTATCAATGTGACACTAAACCTAGGTTATCAACATTCTTCATGATCATTCTGACTTTTTCCTCAGTAAAATCCAAGTTGTATAAATACTGTATCCTTATTAATTCGGGTGTTAATTCTAGAGAACAGTGACATATTTTTTAAAAATAACACTTTAACATTTGACAAAATGTAGCTTTGATCTAGAAGCCAGCAAAGTCACACTACAATAGGTATTTATATAAAATATACCTGCATCTGGCAATTTGCCAACTTCCTGTCTGTAGTATTCTATATCATCATCATCTTCATCTGATTCTGCAAAAAATCCAAAATGTGTACCTTGACAAACTCCAATACTCTGACACCATGTAAATATTTAGGCATTAAATTACATGGAATTTAAATAAAATGCAAAATTGCCAAAACCTGAAGTCAAGGATGATGAATGTTTTCATTTGGATCTGAAATTTGTAAAAAGGCTCGTAAATGAAATAGACCAAAGTTAAGTGTGCCATTTATATTGATGGTCTTGCAGTACTGAGTGCAGTGTATATCAGGAATTAGAGATAGTTAGTTTTAAAGTGCATCTAATTTAAAAATAAAATATGTGGTTTATCTGCATAAACTATTTATTGAAAACAAATCTTTATGTCAACATTCTTTCTGAAGTTACTATCCCATCTAACGTAATCACTGTGTAGCAACTGTAAATACCATACCCCGTGTTTCAGGTGGCTCTACACCATTTTCTTCATTCTTTTTCCGTATTCCCTCCAAACTTCTTTCTTTATTTTTCTCTTTCTCACTCTGCTTTTCCTGTATATTTGCTTGTTGTTGTTGGCGCCTTGCCTCTTTCAATTTTCTATAAAAGTAAAATACTTTCAAAACCTTACAAAATAGGTGGAGAGTCAAAAACCTCTTTCACTATACAATGTATAATGTATTCAACTGAAACTAAGCCGTTACACAGATTCATATGTTTTCATTATGACTTGGTAATATTAATTTCTCCAATAGTGTAAGTTTATCCTAAATGTCTTTCTGAAGACTGTAATGCTAACTTTGGAGAAAAATATCAGCATATTCCTTATCATGGATAACCAATCAATGCACCCTTTATCAGACAGTGCACAGATATGTACCGCTCTTCAAATACATTGCTGGAATTAAAGCTAGTGTGGGTCTCATAACTAATAAGTTTACCTCTTTTTCTCTCTCTCAGCTTTCAGCAAACTTAGTTCCGCTTCAGTTTTTTTCACAAAGCCATGGAACATGACTTGTCCTTCACAGATCCCCTCTTCTATTTTAACCAGTTCAAGTGTTAGTCGTGGCCCCAGCTCTGTCAATCTGCATTATACATGTATAATGTAAATCGTTTGTAAAAACAACACATTTGCTCCAGTGAAAGTCATTGTTCTTTGTAATCATATAAAAGTTTACCTGGTGATGGTAGTACAGAATCTATCAGCATAAGCTTTTTCTAACTTTTCATTTGTCCATTACCACAAAAGAACTTTTTTATGAAAGTGTCAGTAGCATGTTTCAAAATTATGGACGGATACCAATCTACAAACTCTTTAAGAAAAGATACAACTTAAATTACCTTGTGACTTAACTCAAGTCCCTAGACACTTTGTGAAAATTGAATTTATCATTTACTATGTAACAAAATGAGACACAGAGTTGCAGATGGACAAACCATTTTGATTTATGTTTGTTCAATATGAGACATGCATTTCCATTTAATACAGGGGTTAAAAAATGTCCACAATATTGTTGTTGTTTAGAAAATTTATAGCCCTGTCAAAGCATTGGAACTTCCCCTGGTGAACTTGCCAAGACCCAAGTATGACTTCTGTGCATATTGGTACCTTACAAAATTTGAAAATTTCGGGAGTTTTGTTTTACCTGACTGCAATACCAAGTCAGTATTGTCTAAGGGTTATCACTATTTAGCAAAATTGTGTAAAATGCCGGCAGCCAAAACTCAAAAGATATGTGAGCAAGCTTGCAGACAAAAGACGCACTGTATACAGTCATTCACCTGACAGCACTTTTGGCAGACTTTATATTTCCTCTACTCTTCATCTGCTGAGGTAAAATCACTTCATTCACTGAACCATCCAATTCCACCTCACTTTCTGAAGAGTATCCAGCTCTGAAATAAAACTTGCCTTCTATGAACATGAAAATACTTCTCTGGCTAATGGTATGATAGTTTCAAAGGTCTACTGATTTCATTGAGTACTCCACAGGAACTGATTTAAATGTTCTTTTTATACTCTAAGGATTCTGACAGGGTTTTTGTACAACAGACAAAACAGAATTAACCTGTTCAAATACTTACAATTACATGTGATGAAACAGTTGATAAAATCTCAACCACCATTTCATGTTGAAAGAAGTATAGAAATACATCACATACCTGTTCATATATTCACTAATGTCTCCATATTTTCCAAGATTAGGAACTCTAGATTGCATAATTTTCTTTACTCCTCGGGTCATGCCTACTGGTACCACCTTGACATTACTGAAAAATGAAAACATTCAAAAGGTTATATACTGACACTCTGACAATACTGCAACAAAGAAACAAGCATCAATTATGCTTGTGACTAACTCATGAGAAACATCACATTTACATACCATTGGAAAAGGAGATAACGGTATTAACTGTACTGACATAAGAAAGTTTTCCTATCACAGACACAGTTACAACAAATTCTGAAGATGTATCACTGAAAGGAACAATATGACATCCCAGGTGACTGTTCACAAATTTCAACAACGTGTTTACGTAAAGGTAGCAGCAGTTTACACCTCACTTCTATTTCTAACTTCATAACTTCCAAATATTTACTAAGTGCATAATTTTTTTCTCCTCATATAATTCCTACTATAATCTTTTTTTAATTTTCTGAATTTGAAAAGTGAACTTCATTTTCTTAGGAAATTCAGTAATATAATTAAGATCTTCTAAGGCCACCATGCTGCTGGTTCAAAAACTCACATTGCTTATGTTTGCTGTTATTTGTATTTTGCCAACACTAAATAAAGATTATTTTTACATGTATTTCGGCTTGAAGCATGTGCAAAATGTATTTTCATACCCATCCACAGCCAGCACTTTACCACAATATCTTCTTAAACTAGATTTCAATCTCTAATCATGTCATTTTTTAGTTAAGATCTGGAAAGGCCGAGCGATCTGTTCTATAAAAGCTTTACAACTTACTAATGTCTAAAATCAATCATATTGGTCTCTGTGTCAAAGTTGACAAGTACACATCGCTTCACATCATTTAAATTCACCTGTAAATAATGAACAGAAGCATATTTTATATCTTAAGGAAAACTCTGTCCCTAACATAGGGCACCTAAAATCAAAGTTTCTACTACATGTACCTATAAAAAAGTAGATCGTAAACACTGAGCACTGCATGACGGGAACACTGGGTAATGCATTATGTGAACACTGAGCACTGCATTACGTGAACACTGAGCACTGCATTACGTAAACACCGAGCACTGCATTACGTGAACACTGAGCACTGCATTACGTGAACACTGAGCACTGCATTACTTGAACACTGCATTACGGCCGAGCACTGCATTATGTGAACACCGAGCACTGCATTACGTGAACACTGAGCACTGCATTACGTGAACACTGAGCACTGCATTACACCAAACCAAACCATTACTCTACAACAGCTGCAAGTCACAGTTGTGAAACTTGATTCTCTTAGCATACTTAATGACTTACATGTACAATAACTTGTAGAAAGTTGCAAATCCAGGAGATACGCCCCTGTATCCAAATCTGTCACTAAAATGAGACCCAGACACCAAAACCAATTTTAAGATAAGTAGGATGACTCTTTGCATAGTTTAGCTAATACGAAAATGAAAGAAAGTGCTAGCTATTGCACTGAAGTTGTAACATAGCTGTTTGTTACCAGTAATACAAGAAGAGTGCTGAAGAGGTAAGATGGTATCCTAATGAGAGGTGGTGATGTTAGATATAAATGTACATGAAAACATGATTACCATAAAAAGTTGCCATGGACACTGCCACATAATGTAAATGCAAATGATATACTTACTGTATGTACATTAATGGAAGGAAACATGTTCTGGAACATGGTTGCCATCAGTTTCACATGGTTACCAGATGCACTGAAGTTGTTCATTACAAGCAATGGATGATGTAGGTATTGGACTTGCTGCAGGTTTGGTTTTCTAAGGGAGGATATCACATCTCCACTAAGGCAGTAGTTATGAACTTTAAATGTAAGTGTAGGACCACGTGGAAGTCTACACAATCTCATGTATACACCAATGTCAGTTTTTGTGTACATGATAAAATGTGATACATGAAGTTGCCCAGCAACATTCACAAAATCTTTCAATACATTTTTCTTGCGCACCTGAAAAAACACATAAAATGTCATCATGCACATTACTAATTGAAGTAATTCCTTAACTTTGAGCTTTTTATGAGAAACATACGAAATAAAGCCCATTCTAATAGACCACTGAGATGGAGATCTTTCCTAGTGATTTAGTTTTACCCTGATGAAGCTTTTCAGCAGACTATGTTAATTTACTGTTAACTGTAAGCCTTTTTTTGCAGATTTTCGTGAATGAAGCACTTAGCAATTTCATTAAACTCGCTAAAATACCAAACAGTAAGAATACATAAAATAGAGTTCGCTTGAAAAATCAACAAAAAACTCACGAATATATAGAAAACTGGAAAATCGAGAAATAAGCAACTCGCAAATATAAAGACTTTTAAAGAATCACAAAGGGACTTTTATCTTCACAAAAAGATGCAAACCTGTTCTATTTTAACAAAGAGGCAAAATGGTCATGTTTACACAATTTAAAAAAGAATTTCTGATGGTCTATTAATTACTGCACACAAAAGTTTTTTGTTGATTATATAGGGACAGAACCATCAATTAATCTTTGCTCTCAACAGCACCTATAAAAGATTCTTATTTTGCTGTCTTTTAAAAAATAACAGATCCAGTAAAGATAAATGTACAAAATGCTTTCACTGTCTTGGTATCAAAGCAAGCATCAACTCAGATCAGAGCTTAAGAAGAGTTGGAAAATTGGTAACACAAAATGACCAGACAGGAACACAGCTAACAAACCTGTAAATTCTTTGCAGTAAATGGTTCCATGACAATTCTTGTATCTTGGACAAGTTGTCTGACATTTCTACCCACATGGCCACGATGGAAGACAAACGAATGTGGTGCAGCTTTGTTCTTTTCTTCCTGAAGGTCGATTTGGCAAGACTTCTTCTTCTTCCCCTGAAAGATAGGCTTTCTGTTAAAATATGCAGATCGTTATCTTTTGCCACAAGTCAGATTTTGTAGGTTGCACAGCGCCTATCCGTGGGTTTGAAAATCTGTCATAGACTTTTGATTCCATGTGCATAATTATTTCTTTTTATTTTTTTATTATTTTTGCATGCTTAAATGTGAGGTCTATCAAATCTCTTCAAGTTCTGTGTTGAACTCGGTGCCAAAATGTATATTCTGTGGCACTTTTAAGAATGCACTTTCAACTACTAGTCTACAATGAAATTTCAGAGAACTTTCATTTTCTGAAATTGGATAGCCCATCATTTACATGCTTATGTCCCAGGTTACAGTGTCTCAACCTTGTTTTGTAGCACTGGTGGACAAAGGATGCCAGTGCTTCAAGACTGAGACACTGTGATCACTGGAGAAAAACATTTAGTGTAAATCAATGTTTGACTGTCAGATTTTCAATGTAGTTAACTAAGTAAAGAAATATTAGTAAAATGATGAAAACATGGTAAGTTGTATTTGCAAATTGGCATAGATGAAGAAAGAAATTCTGGTCCTTTAGATTATGGTCGTTTATAGGCTAGAGAACAGATTCCAGTGCATTAGTATACTTGTCTAGAGAACTGGTGCACTAGGCATTACTGCGATATCAACAAGAGTCCCAAAAGGGCTAGTACTGCTCTATTGGGCTGACTGAACTGAAAAGTTTTCACGAAACTTATCCAGAGCAGTTCATTCAAAACCTTTTGTAATCAGAGGTCACAGTGACCTTGACAATGACCAACTAACCCCAAAAAATACTCAGTAAGACCCTATGAGCTTCAAGACTGTTGTTGATGATAAGATCTCAAAATTTTAAGCTGAAATGATTTTCTAAGTTCAAGTCACTGTGACCTTGACCTTTGACCCACTGACCCCAAAAACAATAGGGATCATCTACAGATTGTGTTAAACCTTCTGAGCAAGTTTTATGAAAGGAAAATTAAATTGGAGAAAGATTTTCAAAGTTTGGGTCACTGTGAACTTGACCTTTGACCCAATGACCTTAAAAGCGATAGTGACCATCTACTGGTTGGAGGCAACATTCAAAATTGATGAAATTTGAATGAAAATTATGACCAGTCTGTAGAGTGTTATCAATGAAAATCTAAAGGTCACAGTGACCTTGACATATGACCTACTGACCTCAAAAGCAGTAGGGATCATCTACATGTAGCATTCAACCTTCTGAGCAAGTTTGAGTAAAATTGAATGCTAATTTGACCCGTAGAGTGATATCAAGGAATTTCTATCGGAGGTCACTGTGACCTTGACCTTTGACCCACTAACAACAAAAACTGTAAGGATCATCTACAGGTTGCAGTCAACCTTATCTGCAAGTTTCATGAAGGTCAAATGAAAAGTGTTATCAAGGAAAGGTTTAGGTATAATACACTTTTCTTCTTCTTCAAAAATAGGTCAAGAGTCTTCAGAGACTGTCAAGTTGTCCTCAAACTGGGGGGTTAAACTTGTTAAATAAATTAGCCACCCATCTCCAATGGCATGGTCCCCAATAAAACATCAGAAATGTACAATATACAGCGATGGCTGTTGGTCTAGTAGGTGAAGGTGACAGCAGATGATCGTGTAGCCACTGCTGAACACTCTAAGCTGGTTATGCCAGAAATGGCCACAGAAAGCTGATTTCCAATCCTGAATAGTCCATGGGTAGAACTTGTAGACTATACTCTGTGCCCTAATGTGATAAAGTAGTATGTTGCCCCTCCTCCTGTCATTCGGGTAGAGTACTGAACCAGGATTGACATCACCTAGATCTTTTCTTGGGCCAGCAAGTTGATTCCACCCTGGCCCTGAGACATATCAGTGGTACAGCCAGGTTTCTGTCTCTGTAGTTATTCAGCAAGACTCTGGCTCCTCGTCTCTTAAAACTATGCAGTTTATAATCAATATCAGATCTGAGAAGTTCCAGACTGAGGATGGTGGGGTGATGAAGGCAGAATAGGTTGTTGGTCTAGCCTCTTTGGTAGCATTGTAAAAGCTTAAATGAAGAAAGCCTGGTGTTTTTAATGCTTTGCTTTCACATTGTTGTGTGCTTGGTCCAAAAATAATCATAGCTGATAGTGTCTCTCAAGATACTTAGTGCTGTCATCTTTCTCAAGGGTGTGACCATGTAATTGATATGGTATTTCATGTGTAAACCTGCGATTTGTACAGATGCTAATAACTTTTGGGGATGGAACTCCATCTGCAATTGGTCTTCCCACCTGCAAAGTACATCAAGGTCTTCTTGGGGGATATTGGCATCTGGGCTTCTGATATGTATGTAAAGTAGGCCTTTATCAGCAATGATCAGGTCATGCTAAAAAGATCTACTACAAATGGCTATGTAAGCTTGTACCCATATCACAGCTCTGCTTATTGCGGTAGATGACACTGTGCAGATCTGTGAGTAACAGAGGACTGTTACTCAGGAACTGGTCAGCATATTTACCGGCATAGTTTAAATTAGACGGGACCATCAATACATATTTGCTCAGAGAGCATACCTAATGTAAAATAACTCCAACACTATCGCTAAATGGACATGTTTATTCTGCGGGCCTACCTGCGGGCCTCTGCGGGCCTATGTGCGAGCCTATTTAACATGTGTTTGAGCAATTTTAACAACAGAAAAGTGAAAATATAGTGAATTTGATGTTTTAATGATGTTTTATATTATTTTTGGTATCAAGCAGATGTTGAGTGTTTGAAGTAATAGACAATCTGACGTATTCAACTGCGGGCCTCATAAAATAGGCCCGCAGCTGGAAAATTTCGAATAATAGGGAATTTTGTGCAGTTTACGCTAAGATGTTGGAAATGAGTGACAAAATTCATTCAAACATCTTAATTCATTGGTGTTAAGTCTTCGTATTCTAAAAAAATGCATAAACTGGCATTTTTAGCCCTTTTTACTAGGCCCGCACCAGGCCCGCAGAATAAACTTGTCCTCGCTAAATACATTTACCGGAGTCCCTTCCTGTTAGTGAAGTCTGGTTCAAGTCCCCAATTTGGCAGATACTTGGCTGGATGGTTAATCATGCACTTTTCCACTTGCAGTTTTGCCATGCAGGTGATTTTAAAGAGCTTTTAATCAAAAAATCTATGGCCTGAATAAATTTTAATCGAAAGATGATCTGTCGTTTTATAGACAATCTAAACAGTTAAACTGTTAAATTTTCATGGACCTCATTACTGGACTGAAAAATATCGCGGATTTGCATAACAAACGTGTCAATTTTACAAAGAACTCTCTTCTTTGGACTAAAAATACATGTCATATGACAGTTAAAATAAGTATAATACAAAACCTTTCTCTTCTTTCCCATTTTAAGGTATCTAAGTTTCAAAAATCTTAAATATATTATTTGTTTTCTTCCAACATGTGTTCCTTGCGGTGTTTAGTTAAACTTTTCCCAGAGAAAGTTATCCCCATCTAACAAATTGCAACCAAACACGTCACAGTTTGTGCAGGCAGATAACTGTGCTTATTTGGTTAAATGCAGTCAGTTTTCGGCAGAACTGTTAAGAATAGAATCTATATGAGGATAAAATTTAGGCCTACTGAGTGATTAGGTATGCTATATGTAAACAAAACAATCAATTAGTATCATTTTCGGATATGCGTCTGTTCGGATACAGTACAGTGTATTTCCTCGAGGCTCAATTTGCTTTTCAAAGCAGTGTTACTCAGATGCAAAATTGACCTAGATGAATATTTCTTGAACATGAAAAATTGTCAGTCTAGAAATTGTATTTTTCCATCGCAAAATTTAGCAGCTTGAATGCCTTAATCCATCAAGAATCTACCATCTGTCCATAAAGTGCTACCATAACACAAGCTCAGTTTCAATTATGTTAAGGACTATGTAATGAAGTAGATTTGTCCTTGGTAGCTGTAATGTCCTTGTTAGCTGTAATGTCCTTGTTAGCTGTAATGCTCTTAATAGCTGTAATGTCATTGTTAGCTGTAATGCTCTTAATAGCTGTAATGTCATTGTTAGCTGTAATGCTCTTAATAGCTAATCATGTAAGCGTAAGCTCTTGATAACTGTAATGTCGTTGTTAGCTGTAAAGTTCTAAATAGCTGTAATGTCATTGTTAGCTGTCATGCTCTTGATAGCTATAATGCTCTTGATAGCTGCAATGCTCTTGTAAGCTGTAACGCTGCAAGTAGCTGTATCCTTGTTAGCTGTAATGTCCTTGTTAGCTGCATTAAGCTCTTGTAAGCTTTAATGCTCTTGATAGCTGAAATGTCATTGTAAGCTGTAATGCCCTTATATAGAAGCTGTAATGTCCTTGTTAGTTGTAATGCCCTTGGTAGCTATAATGTCCTTGTTAGCTGCAATGCTGTATGTCCTTGTTAGTTGTAATGCCCTTGGTAGCTATAATGTCCTTGTTAGCTGCAATGCTGTTAGTAGCTGTAATGCCATTTATAGCTGTAATGCCCTGGTATAGCCCGTTTGCGTAGCTCTTGGTAGCTGTAATGCATTTGGTAGGTGTAATGATCTTGATAGCTGTAATAACCAATTTTGCTTAATGTTATTGGTACCTGTAATGCCCATGATGGCTGTTATGCTCTTGGTACTTGTAATGCCCTTCATAGCTGTAGGCCTTAAGCTCTTCATAGCTGTAATGCCTTTCTTGTGATAGCTGTAATGCCTTTCTTGTGATAGCTGTAATGCCCATGATAGCTGTTTTGCTCTTTGTACCTGTAGTGCCCTTGAAAGCTGTAAACCTAAAGCTTTTGATAGCTGTAATTCCTATAGTACCTGTTATTACACTCATGTGATAGCTGTAATTCCCATGATAGCTGTATTGCCCATGGTACCTGTATTGCCCATCTCTTGATAGCTGTAATGCTTTTGGTAGCTGTAATGCTTTTGGTAGCTGTAATGCTTTTGATAGCTGTAATGCTTTTGATAACTGTAATGCTTTTGGTAGCTGTAATGCTTTTGGTAGCTGTAATGCTTTTGATAACTGTAATGCTTTTGGTAGCTGTAATGCTTTTGATAGCTGTAATGCTTTTGATAACTGTAATGCTTTTGGTAGCTGTAATGCTTTTGGTAGATGTAATGCTCTTGATAGCTGTAATGCTTTTGTTAGCTATAATGCTTTTGATAGCTGTAATGCTTTTGTTAGCTATAATGCTTTTGATAGCTGTAATGCTTTTGTTAGCTATAATGCTTTTGATAGCTGTAATGCTTTTGGTAGCTGTAATGCTCTTGATAGCTGTAATGCTTTTGGTAGCTGTAATGCTCTTTGTAGCTGTAATGCTTTTGGCAGCTGTAATGCTTATGGTAGCTGTAATTCCTGCTGTTGCTGTAATGCATTTGGAAGTTGTAATGCTAAAGATAGAATTAATCTGTTCCAGACTAAAGTATAAGAAGATGGCGGGAAGGAAGCTAGAGCAGAGGAAGCTGGATCCATTTAAAATGTTCCTGTATTTGTCATTGGTAGGGTTCATTACCATGATGTTTGTTGGATACACTGTAAGTTACTCATGAAGTCAGTCTGTTATTTTTACTACTTGATGAAGTTACATGGCAACATTGTGTAATACAGTTAGGATAAGCATTTTTTCCTTTGAGACATCAGTAAAAAATTAAGTTATATTTGTACCTTTGTCAGAGAAATACTTAGTTCAAGTAATGGTTTTAGTTTCAATTTTGTAAACAAATAAAAAACTTACAAATACTAGTTACTGTATGAACTCAAATTCTTGTCCAACTGTGACATTTCAGATGTTTACAGGACAGACTTATGAAGATGGAGACTCTTCTATGCCAGGTGAGATGGATTTGATTTATTCCTTTAAGTACAATGTATAACAGGTGAAAGATCTACTGGAAATCAACGGCCCTGACCCAGTTCTGCAGGGGTTATTTTTCTACAGATTTTCCAAATACATTTTTTCAAAATGATCTGCATCTTTTCCAAGTTGCTTCCCATGTCATAGTGCTGTTGCTAAACACCTGGCCATTGTATAAGATGCTGTAATAGAATATTGGATGATTGCTTAACTTAACTGTCAGCTTACCCTATACATTTGAGTCATTACCTTTTCTTTCCTGCAAAATGTTCTGTTTGACTCATGTCTGTTTCATCTCTGTGACTGTGAGGATGCTGTAATAACATGGTAGACTAAAGCATAATGTCTTATTCACCAATGTATATGTCATGTTTGAGTAGACAGTCCTTTAAGATCAGGATAGTTTGTCAACAGTTACTTTTGTTACCAAAATATCTTTGTATGATATTGTATGTGTTCAGATTTCAAAGATGTCCATGAGGATGATAATGCTGCAGTTCGTGAGCATATCTCACATCCCATAATACTGTGGTGGACACCATTTACAGGAGATCCTGGAACAGCCAGGAAATGTGGCGATAACACATGCTTCTTCACTGTGGACAAACATTATTATAGACACAGACAGACAAAGGTAAAGAAAAAATTAAATTAGATACAATACATAACGTTGATATTATAAAAAAGATGCAATAAATTTAGGAATAGATCAGTGCCATGTTTTTTATTTGTCAGTTGGTGTTTTGTGCACGTACAATTCTGGAAAAAAATGTTTCTTGACATTGTAATGATTGAACTTTGCTTGAAATTCTTTTAGTTAAGTAGATCAAAATATAAAGCAAACATTGGCAAGACATTTCTAAAAAAAAAAAATGGACTTCAAAATGTGTGTTTAATATTACAATTTTTTTAATAAGGAAATACATTGTAATTACTGTCTGCTTGTATACAGGTGTTGTCGTTTTATGGTTCTGATGTAGACATCAAGAATCTACCCATCCCAAGAGAGCCACATCATGAATGGGCACTGATGCATGAAGAATCACCCAAGAATAATTATCTCCTTACACAACCAGAGTTTCTCTCTTTGTTTAACCACACAAGTACATTCAAACGGGAGTCAGACTTCCCCCTGACATTGCAATATGTAGAGAGTGTAGAATGGTTGGAGAGCAACCAGTATCTGGTACCGACTGCTGATAAGACGGCACTACAGGCAGAGATAGCACCGGTGTTTTATGCTCAGAGTGATTGCGGTGTGCCGTCAGATCGTGATGCTTATGTTGAAATGTTTATGAAACATATGAAAGTAGATTCATATGGATCATGTTTACACAACAGAGATCTACCTACACAGTATGTATTTTTTACTTTTTCAACATTAAGTAGATCACAAAGGCTATATATTAGATGTATATAATATAGATAGCTAGTGTAACTACATTTGTATTTTTGTGTATTTGTCTCCCTGTAAGGTAAAGAAAGAATATGTTTCCATCATGTACATGTAGCCTAATGGTATACACTGAAGTTGAATTATACTGTAGTTTTGTTCAATGTGTATTACAGCTTGGTCAACCCGCTACCAGGAATGGAACATGAAGATTTCTTCCGCCTGCAGGCGAAGTATAAGTTCTCATTTGCTTTTGAGAATGCCATCTGCGATGATTATATCACAGAAAAGTTATGGCGGCCGCTTATGGTAGGGTCTGTGCCTATAATACATGGATCTCCTAGGATCAAGGTATAATCTACACAGTGTTTTTGAAAATATGATTGAAAGTTGATCTCATGAATCCTGTATATTTCAACTCTACTTGTCTCATAGAAGATATTTCTTCTGCATCTTTAACTCTGGTTTCACTCACTTAACTACTTGTCACAATATGTCTGCTTTTATTTTAAGGCAGTCTTGTTTAATGCTGTTCAGTCAGTTTTTTTGCATGATGTCTTTCATAGGAAAAAACTGTATTGCAAACAGCTTTAGGTTGTATTTGGTAAAAGTTTTGACCTCTTACCTCACATTTGAGTTTGCTAGGGGTCAGCCACCTTTACCTTCATATTAAAAATACATTTTAAATGCCAGTTAGGTTTGCATAAAATACACATAAGCAACCATATTGTTTAAAAGGCCATGTTTTATGCATCCCTTGGATGGTATTTTAATACAAGTAAAACTTGTTGTTTTTGTTGAATTTAATTATTCCGTATCCACCATATTCTATTTTTTTGTAGGAGCTGCTGCCAGATGATCACTCAGCTATCCTCATCAGCGACTTTAAGTCAGTAAAAGAACTTGCTGAGTATATACAGTATCTCAACACTAATGATAAAGAGTACAATAAATACTTACAATGGAAGAAAACAGGAATCACAAACAAACTGTTCAAAAAAATGATGGAACATAGATCTTGGAGTATTGTCGATACATGGAAAAGTGGACGATCAAATTTTGTAGAAGATTTTGAATGTTTTGTGTGTGATAGAGTCCACCAGAATATGGAGAGGAGACAGAGTGGAAAAGAGGAGTTGAAATTCATCGTCGATCCTTCGCACTTACAGTGTCCTGTACCAACAAAATTTTCAGGTGATGGATATTTTAACTGGAAATCCGAATATCAACAGAAATCCATAGATGCACAAGCTGTTAAATACTTTGCAGACAAAAATATCAAACTTACAAAAGGTGATTTTCATTCAAAACTCTCAGAAATCTCACATCAAAATAGAGGAGGATGGTTTTAGGCTGTTGAAATTCCACAGGTGTTTGACATTTTAGCATATCAAAATAAATCTGTGATTTAAAATTATACACCACAAACAAAATTTAATGTTTGAACAGTTGGGGTTTTATAGGAGTCACCTTTTTGTCAGATTATTGATGCAGCATCACATCTAGAGCTGAACATTGAGACATAATATAATTAGTGTACACTGCATCACCTCAAAACCAGCAAAACATAGATTTTATTTTGTTGAAAAATTTCCAATTTACTCAAAACTACAAGGTGGATATTTAGCTCACCAAGTACAAAGGGCAAGTGTGATTTATTGTAACTACTCGTCTTAGGGCGTACTTTATACATAAGTCAGCTATTTCCTTCAAACAACATCTCTGAAACCACTGGGCCAATGTTGGTGAAACTTGGCAGGCATGTTCTTTGCATTAAGCTCTTCTAAACTTGAATTCCATTCAATGCAGAAATCTGGTTGCTATGCCTACAAATATGTAAAACTTAAATAAAATTTTCTTCTCTTAAACAGCAAGGCCTAGAGCTTAGATAGTTGGTGTATGGCACTGTCTAATGGACCTCTATCAATTTTGTTTGAATTATGCCCCAGGGAGTTAAAATTTGCTGAACCTGGAGGGGACAGGGTCATATTTTTTACATAGAAGTATAAAGTAAAACCTTATAAAATCTTCTTGTCAGAAACTGTAAGGTCTAGTGATAAGAAAGTTTGTTCTGTGGACCTCTATCAAGATTGTTCAAATAATGCCCCTGGTGCCAAAATTGCCCAAGCCCCAGAGGTAATGTGTTCTACATAGTAGTTTATAGTAAAACTTGTAAATCTTCTTGTCAGATTAGAAAATTAGTTTGGCGAACCTCTATCAAGATTGTTAAAATTATGCCCCAGGGGTCAAAATTAGCTCAGCCCCAGAGGTCATATGTTTTACATAGAAGTATATAGTAACACTAAAATATCTTCCTGTTAGAAACTGTAAGGTCTAGAATTTAGATATTTGGTGTATAGAATTGTTTGGTTGTCCTCGATGAAGTTTTCAAAGCATGCCCCAGTGATCATAGTTGACCCTGCCAATTTTGAATGGCCCTGCCCTTTTGACCTACTTTTAAGTTTTTAGAGCTACAATGTACTGTACTTTCACTTTAATTTCTGTGACACAGTTATTGACCTTGTATTATAGCTAATGGTAGCCAGTCGTGGGATATAGTGTCCTCTTGACTCTCTTGTTTTAAATATAAACCCCCTTCAGTTATGGCTGTAGTTTCTGTATAGTCTTGTCACATAACTCAGACATTTGTCTGAGCTGTTTAAGAAACTTTACTGTTTTAGATCTGATCCATTTTGTTCTCTTGCTTTTGTTTTAGAAATCCAAGAACTTTAAAGTTGATCTGTTTATTAGCTTGTTACATTGTTTTTTTTAATTATTATTACTACATGTATTGTGTATTAGAAACAGCGATGTGCTAGCGGTAGTGTGACTGTGAACCATTCATTATCAAAATGAGGTAGTAGGACTGTGACCCATTCATTATCAAAATGAGGTTGATTAACCAGTGATTTATCTAGCATTCTAACAAATTTGAGGTTGTATTTGTACTTGTATTTGTATGTGTAATTTATATTTGTAAAATATTGTAAGTAAAAAACTAAACTTTTGAAAGTAATCTCCTACTAGCTCTTCCCATTACAAGTAGTCTTTTAAATCAAAATTTTACTTATCTTGACAACCTGTTAAATTTTCAAACAACTGGTTACAGATGTGCAATGTATTAAATATGACTGTTTTCATCATAAATGTGCGAAAAAATGTGAGTAAGTGATGTTTCTACTTTTAGTAAGAATTTGCACAAAGTGAAACTAAATACTAGACCTCCTGAGAGTAAATGTGTATACATTATACTACAATAGTTTATATTTGAGATTTAATCATAACCAATTACTTAAAATTTCTTTGCTGAACATACAGATCATTGATTTTACTGTAACGATAGTACATTCAGGGCTAGCATGTTAAACCCATAGTTTTACATGATATTTTTTACAAAATAATGCCGTGTCAGTAGAATTGCCAAAGTTACTTACTAAGCTCTTCAAAGAGGTCAGTAAACAATTGTGGGACAACTTATGTTGTCACAGACCTGTATACAGTACATTGTATATATTACGTCCATGTTGTTATGTTGATTATCAGAGTTTGTCTTATTTATTTTATTGCAGAGATATTGCTCAATCAATTTTGAGTTGATCATAAAACTAATGAATAGCTAGTTTTTTTATATATATGCATTTGCTAGTTGAATAATGGTTAACGTATGCCTACCTGCCTGGTGCCTGGCATTAAAGGATAGGATTCAGGAGGTAAATGTGCTCCAAAAGAAGGTGTCTCCTAAGTCAGAAATGGCTGATCCTTTAAGTAGGGGTGACACTATAATAAACAAACAACTTTCTGTACCAATACATTCGAGCTGAGTTGCTATTTTGGCTCATTTAGTTTACAGATTATCTTTTACACTAGAAAAGTCAGTAATAACCATTTGTACTGGAGAAATATTTTGACCAATTGAAAAGCTGATGCTTATATAGTTATACATGTATAATCGGACTTCTGTAAATAAATATTACATGACTTGACTTGATGCTTAAAGGGTAACGTAAGTCAAAATATAACTGAGCCTAAAATTAAAAAGCTTGTTTACACAAGCACACTGTTAAAAGAATTTTTGAATGTGGGCAAAAAATAAAAGAGCT
Source organism: Saxidomus purpurata (assembly GCA_022818135.1). NCBI lineage: Eukaryota > Metazoa > Mollusca > Bivalvia > Venerida > Veneridae > Saxidomus > Saxidomus purpurata. Next base: position 20,149,031 of record JAFMSR010000002.1, on the reverse strand, counting down.
ATGAGAAATCTAAAATTTTGTAAATATGCAAATATAATCAAATTAGACTACTATTAGACACGCCCCTTTTCAAAACTTAATTTTGAACCCCATTTACTCTTTTATTCGTGATTGTTTTTCATCTGAAATTGGTAACATTAATTAAGTGTTGTGTAGGTTACCATGTTTTAATATATATTTGAAGCTGCTGTTTTTAACTTAGCTGTAATACCTGCATGAATATTTAATTACAGCACTATGACATCACAAATTTAAAAAGGCCGCCTCCATGACTCTCCATTTTTGAAATTTTCAGTCTTCAGTATCTTCATATTTAATACTCTGATTTTAGAAATTTTTCAACATTGTGTCCCTCATAACAAGTTCTTCAATTTAAAGAAAAATTATTGTCAGACTTGCCTTGCCCTTTAGGGTTATACCACCTTGAAAGTGAGTGTATTGTAGCATAGTAAGGTAAGATGTTTAAAGCACAATGGATGGTATAGACATGTTAGAGATCATTTTTACTGAGTTATTTCTGTTATTGGCAAATAGAAATTAGTTATCAATCTCTGAAGATCATAAAAAAATGAGATTAACACTGTACAATCCTGTGTACTGTTACAGTCTTTATATTTGCAAGTTGTGTATTTCACGACTGTCAAATTTTCTATTTATCAGCGAGTTCTTGAATTTGTGATTAAGCATTATTATATAATGATTGTTTGCTGTTTTAGTGAGTTTCATGAATCCACAAAGTGCTTCATTTGAGAACATTAGCGAAATAAAAATCTCATGAAAAAAAGGGTTAAGATATCCCTTAGAATATTCTGACTTTGAACAACAAAGAACAACAAGCAAAGACCATTGGTTTGTTTAGGTAAAGTGTATAGACAGAATTAACATCATAAATAGTGTTTCAATGATGCTGTTAAGTACAATTTTTTATCAGACTGACTGCTATGGAGATGTGTTCATGTATTTTTTCAAGGGAACAATGGTAATTTTGTTAACTTTTTTGTTTATACACTAAAGACTGTGATCTATGTATCTACATGTATATGTATATATTGCAAACATTTAAATTATGTGTGGTAGTAAGTCTTGCCATCCATTTTTATATGAAAGGTTGTTTATAAAGTAGAAGGATGTTAGATCAGAATATTGTTTAAGGTTCAGTCCAGATGGTCAGAAATGAAGGAGAATTTTGCCCATGTTTGCCTGTATTTAAAGGGAAAGTCACTATTTTGATTTTAAGATTCATTATAAAACCACTTGTGAATAAAACCACTTCCCCTTAAACAACGGATGGCAGATTTTGCATAAACTTCCAGGGATACAAAACCTTAATGTGCACATGGTAGTAAAAAAAGGAATTTTCGCTGCACCAAAACACTTTACCAGAATATAAGGCCCTTTGTTATTTTTCCACTATATAAAACTATGTAGCAATTATGCGAAACCAACTTTCCCTCTATAAAACCGGATGGCGATTTTCCCTCATATAAATTCACGGATGAACAACCTTAATGTGTAGATGGCAGTAAAGGAAGGAATTTTTAGCTGAAGCCAAAGTTAACAATTATGGCCCTTTGCTTGATTTTGGTATATACCATATGGAAAGGTTGTTAACGCAACCCTCTTAAACTGGTGGGCTTTTGCTTAAACTTCAAGGGATGAACATACCTTAAGATGTTGAAATGTAGTAATGGAAGGAATTCTTCATTTGATTGAATTGGCAGAATTGTGGCCCTTTGTTAAGTTTTTACTATATACCATATAGAAATTTTATTGTCATAGACTCCTCTTAAACCGGATGGAGATTTTTATTGAACATTTCCAGGGATTAACAGGTTTAATGTGTAGATGGTAGTGAAAGTTAGAAAAGTGTTGATACAAGACCAAATTTAACAAGGATTAGGGCCCATTGAACTTTTTACTATATAGCATATAAATTATGTGCTAAAGCACCAAATTTAACTACATTGTATGTGCCCTTTGTTGAATTTTTCAGTATTACCATATAAATAATTGAACATATAAATTTTCACATTTGTAATTTAATTTTAACATATTCATTAGGTTACCTTTATTTTGAACAAGCACTTTTAGGTAATATGTAACCAGAAATATTTGTTTAAAGCTAGTGGAACTGAAAAAGTTCCACATAAAAATCTTACATACAGATATGCTTGCTCTTGTTTATGAGCACATCTGCACAGTGGGGGCATCCGTGTCCTTTGGACACAATTCTAGTTTGTTTATACACTAAAGACTGTGATCTATGTATCTACATGTATATGTATATATTGCAAACATTTAAATTATGTGTGGTAGTAAGTTTTGCCATCCATTTTTATATGAAAGGTTGTTTATAAAGTAGAAGGATTGTTAGATCAGAATACTGTTTAGGGTTCAGTCCACATTTGATAGATGATGGACTTTTGCCATGTTCCTTATTGAAAGGAAAGTCACATTTTTCTTACAGATTCATTGTCAAAGCACTTTCCCCTCACTGCAAAACCCCTTTCCCCTCATATAAAACCACTTTTTCCCCTCAAATAAAACCACTTTTCGGTCATATAAAACCACTTTCCCGTCATATAAAACCACTTTCCGGTCATACAAAACCACTTTCCCCTGATACAAAACCACTTGTCCCTAGCATAATAAAAACCACTTGTTGAATACAAAACCACTTTCCCCTCATATAAAACCACTTTGCTCATACAAGAAGTACTTTCCCCCTCATACAAAACCACTTTCCCCTCATATAAAAAGCATTTCCCCTCATATAAAACCACTTTCCCTTGTCCAAAACCACTTTCCCCTAATATAAAACCACTTTTCTCTCATACAAAACCACTTTCCCCACATTCAAAGCACGTTCCGCTCATCAAAACCACTTTCCCCTCATATAAAACCACTTTCCCCTCATACAAAACCACTTTCCCCTCAATTAAAACCACTTTTCCCTACATAACTTAAAACCACTTGTCCTGAATTCAATAAAACTTCACTGCTAAAGTGTTACTCTTTTTGAAAGATGTTTGGTAGTGAAGCACAAGGTATATGTTTGCATTTGATTTGGGTATGAAATGGTGGGGGTGTTATTATATTTATCTTCGTTTTTATGCATAATCAAATAACATATTTAAGATGTTGAAATATTGCTCTGAAATTCTTCATTTGATTGAATTGGCAGAATGGGGAAATTTCTTTATATTTACTACATTAAGATCCTTCATTTTTATTTCTTGTCATAGCATAACTTAATTAGTTTGTTTATTGAATATATTCATTAGGTTCACTGTGCGGAGTAGAGAAAGTTATTCAACAAGTGTTGACTACAGAAAAGACACAAATTCCCAAGGTTTAGGGTACAGAACTACTGAATGAGATAGCTTAGTTATCAGAGTGCTCAAAGCACAGCAAATGAAATTACATTGTATGTGCATTTAGCGTGTGAACAGTCAATTTTCATGTACAAGTTGTATACCTATGTTTTCACCTTAAAAGGAGGATATTTTAACATATTTAATGTTTGTGTTTTTTTATTTTTGAACAAGCACTTCTATGATCAATATTAACTCACAAATATTTGTTTAAAGCTTACTTGAGCTCAGGATAGGCTATGTTGATCACACGAAGTCTGCCTGTCCACTCATGTTTATTTCCTACATGTAACATACAGCAGAATTCTAATTTAATTACTTTAATCATGGTCAGAATATCTGTCTTCACTAGATATTGTATGGAATTGAAAATATGTAGTCTGGGCTCAAAAAGGGTCATGAGATAAAAAAGGAAACACTTTTTGTTATATTCTAAAGACTTTTTAATCATCAAATCCTCATTAATCTTTGATAGAATGTTGGTTTTAATGAACAAAATTAGTGATAAAAATCAAGGTCTAGAGTCAAGTCAAAGGCAAACTTCATAAACTGAACTCTCCTGAGACCATGTTTTTTTAACAAAGAAACATGCTAATTAATCGAAGTGTTTGTCTTTATTATATTTAAGGAAAGTTTAAATTTTGGTCACAATGAGTCAGATACTAGGTTACCAGGTCTACTAAAAAAAAATGGCTTGTGGACTCGAGAGGTTACAATGAAAATGTGTCAGAATGTTTGTTATGGTTGTTTGTAAGTCAGTTTTGAATCTAGGTCACAAGGCCTCAAAAAAAGGTCACCTTGATAATCAGTGCATAATCATGAAACATCCGGAAGATTATGTGTGGTCAGAACAGTTTGTCTTGATGATTCCTTGGGCTAGTCTAGTTTACAATGAACAATACCCTGAGGACAGATGTTACACCCTGTCATGATAAAAAATAGTTAAAATGTTTGTCTAAATGATTTCTTGGTCAGATTTGAAACTGGGCCACAAGGGATTAAAATTTAGGTCACCATGAAACATAACCAAACTTTAAAAGGCTACTTTTCACCATGGGAACATAATCAAACTTGCACAGGAGTTCTTTATTGTACTGATTGGATATTCTGAAGTCTGACCATTTGTTGCAGATGTTCCTTGTTTACTCAGGTTAGTGATTATGCACCATCATGGTTCTCTTATTATTTGTTGAAATAATTATTTTAACTATAAACAATAAATAACAATTGTTAACTATAACTTGTTTGTTTTGTTTACTTATGTTGGTTATTTTGTAAGGTGTTTAAATAATGTAGTTATTTTGAAGTCGATGGAAATATTCTTACTTTACTAACTACTGCCTCCTAGATGTTTGTCAATGTTTGATTCCTATTTATCTGAGTGTTGGAAATTGATACTCTCTTAATATTCAGCATCTTTAAACATATTTTGCAATTGCTCCATTATGACTGGGTATTTAAAGGATTTTTTAAGTAAATAAGCACACATAGTGAAAAACAGCTTGGCCAAGATATGGGGGGTGGTGCAGGGAGGTAGTCCTCAACTAATTGTTCAAATCATGACCTTTGGGTCAAAATTAAACACTTTGTCTTTTGGAAATTAAAAAGATATTGGTGAAAGGATTGAACCTTGAATAATTTCTTCAGTTAAAAATAGAATCACTGTTACTAAAAATACAAAAACATTTTTACTTGGGTACATAGCAATATGTATGTTCAAGTAGATGGTTGTATGGTGTGTTCGACTTTGTTACCTTGGCATGAAGGGCAATGGTACTCTGATGAGCTATATAGGGCCATCATGGCTCTTTGTATTGCATTTGGATAAACTTCCAATTACCAGTATCAAAATTTTGTGGATGAAATTTAGCACTCCAGAATACATAACTCAGTACAAGCCCATGAAGTAATGAGTAGTTTGTAATGTTGAAGACGTGTATACTCAGTGCGATACACTGCTTTTGTTGCTCACACCATTACTTCTCCCAGCTACATGCCTTGATCTGCATACTATATACATGTATATTGACCAAATTAAATTTGAATTTCACAACAGTTACTGGTAATGATTAAGTCCATGTAGGTCTTTAGAAGAACAACTTAGTAAGCAGTTAATATGTACTAGTAAGTCATTTGTTTGTTCAGTTCTTCCATAATACTGTTTGTTTTTGTCTGTAAGTAAATACTAAAAACTGGGCACTGGTCATTTAATTATCATTTATATGGCAACATTGAATTTAATAATTAATTATTTAAAGTATAAAAGACCAATACCTTGTATTGCATGATCAGTTGATAAAAGTTGCCAGAGTTAGAAAGAGAGGTTGACAATGGTATAATTGTTTTAAGTTCTTGGAAGGATGGGAAGAAGTATACTTGTGGTAAGTTTTGCTTAACATTTAAATGTATTCATATTTAGTCATTTTGCTTGGCATTGGTCTGCAATTCTTTTAATGACATTTCCAAACTAAGTGATCAATATTTATAACTATTTTTTTCTACAGTAGGGCTGTTTAAGGTCATACATGTCTGCTGGTAATGTCAGATGAGCTAATTCAGTTTGACATGACTGATTAGCAAAGTCAGCATATTTATTTGTACATTTACATTTTATACTAATTTATTAAATCTTAATTTCGAAACAAGTTCTTACAGTGTATATTAATCGCTCTTGAGACACCCCAGATGGAATCAACGAGAGAGAGAGAGAGAGAGGATTATCAGTGTCTTGCTTAAGGACACTGCCACTACTTGGGCACTGGTTGGGATCAAACTCGGGACTCTCTGATCCTGAGACGAATGATGGTTGGAGTTATGGTCCTATTTTGACCATTTTGTACACTATCCAAGTGGTGCTGCAGGATATTTGTCACTCCTTGACAGGATCAGTTTCTGTTCAGGTATAGAAAATAAGCAGATGTGAGTTTTTCTTTTCAGATCATTCTCCTTGTGGACTGGTTAGGTTGGTGCAAAGCAGGTATTATACTTTATCATTATTTTCCATTTATTGATGCTTGTTAGTTTAATATAAAATAATTATTATCTGTTGTCATTCACTGCAAGTTGCTTTATTAACTCAATTGATTGGTATACTCCAGAAACCAACACTAAATTTTATACACATTAACCTCCATCCAGTTAAAATCAGTGCGTCAAGATTATTTAAAGGCAGGTTCATTCTTAATCATGCATTTTGTAACTGAAAATGAATTCTAACACAATCATTGACTTTCAAAATATCCTTGTCCAAATTGATATACAATTGTACACAGATAAAAAATATACCTATTTCAAAGTTATTTGTATGATGTACAACATGTGTGTGTTATGTCACAGAGTATGTGGGATGTTATCCACAGACACCAGACTCGCGGCAGCTGGCAGTTAACCCGGGTAACTACAATATCAACAACACAGGCATTGACATGTGCATGTTGCAGTGTAGAGAACTAGGATATGGGTAAGTTTTCACAGACTTGATATACCAGTTATAATCTTCATATTGCTGATTTGATAGTATATACTTTGTTTTTACCTGGCACTCAAATTTTATACCATAGATAATTTCATTTCTCAAATTCATGAATGAGATTATTACTTTGGTTTTAATAAAAAAATACAGAATCACTAAATCAAAGTAATATCACCTTCACAAACAACATACTACACATGTCTCAGTCTACCCAGCTGTAAATAGGTAGCAGCAATGAAAAACTTGCTGCCTCTCTCTCACGAGCGTAATGACATCTGAAATGAATGTTCGAGCCAGCGATTCAATCAGCTATGGAGCTTCCTTCATAATCAAATATAAACTTAACATGTTGGAATATATTAAGGGTGATAAAAGATTGAGTGTTTGGTAAATACTTACCCACTGTAAGTGTAATTGGTAAAAAGACTGATTTTGTTAAAATTAGTAATTAATAATAAGTAGTTAGTAATGACAAATTGAAGCGGCACATTTTGTGGGAAGTTCTCAAAGTGCATGAATATTTAAGATACATTGGGCCTTTTTTTAAGTAAGATACTGTAAACATGAGGTGTAGAGAGTTTTGCTGGTGGTAGGTTTGACTACCTGGCATATGCCTGGATTGGCACAAGACGGGCTTACACGGTATGCCAGATATTACCCACAGGGATGTTTTGATGGTTTATTCTGTTGTTATCATTATAATGCAAGCAACTATTGTATATTAATGAATATTATCTATTTTGCTTTCAGGTATGCTGGGTTAACATCTGGAGTACTGTGTTTCTGTGGTAACACATTGACAGAGTCTCCAGTGTCTGACTGGTTTTGTGACCTACCATGTTCAGGAAAACCCTCAGAAAGCTGCGGCTCAGTGGCAGCTTACATGAATGTGCACGAGGTATACGGACAATCCTTGCCGTTGTCTGGACTGGAGATACAAAATCCAGGTCAGTGGCTAGGACAGGTTGCAGTGAAAAAGATAACTATTAAAATAATTTAAGTAGATAGAGTATTTAATTAATTTCTAGTCAAAAGTTCTACATTTTCATTTTTCAGGCTTCATAGAAACGTATAACAGTACGCAGTTTACATTTGTTGTAACTGGAGGGGATGTGGTAACTATTGCTGGAAGTATGTCAAATGGTGGAGGACATTTCACCCTACCTCCCTCACAGACCAATCTACAACATCATGTAAGGACACCTGGAATGTTTGTCTTGGAGGCCATTGCTTCTGATAGTCTCAATATCACTGTTAGAAACAGCAGTGTTTTACAGGTAGGTCATGTTAAATCTGGTTTTATTTCTGTGCCTTTAGAACATGTAATCAGCATAAACTATAAAGCATATTAGATGACATTCTCTGTAGTTGTTGTAGTTGTTTTATTGACTGTGTGAAATTACCCCTGTTCACTGATTCGGAGTCAACTGACTGTTGATTGTGCACTTTTGCCAATACTAAACCATCATATATTTCAGTGATACCAGTCCTTGGACTATATCCTGAAGCCATGATTGTCTCTATTAGTCCAAAGGCAATGACATGGAAGCATAAATGTTTATAGTAGTACCAAGACCATGTCATACAGTCATACTAGTCTTTACTTTAGTCCCTAAACCCTAACAAAGAGCCATACTGATTTACTGTGAATAGATTTTTTAAACTTTCTTTGTCAATTAATAGATTAAGACTTCTCATTTCTTTGTACAAATTTTATGAATTGCATCATTTTTGTATTGTTTACATTCCAAGGCTGAGACACGTATCAAGGGTTTGATGTTAGACTGTCCATCAGTAGTGTTGAGTGGAACCAAGTTTGATTGCTATGTGACAATATCCCAGGGAACCAGTATCAGCTCTGTGGCAGACATGGGGGATGGAACTGTGATTCCACTTAGATCACCAGGTAAGTTACTTTGTGTTTGCTGTGGATTGCTGTCAAGATGCACAGTTAGAAAGTCCATGTACGCGTGTTTCTTATGGCGATTTTGCAGCAGGAACTGCTCGTTAATTAAATGCCTAAATTTCTATGTACATTACATTAAGTTATGTTAATTTTATCACTCAGTAAGAGCCAAATTATGGAAATCTCCTCTTGTTTTGTGACAAAGGTGGAAAGCAGGAGCATCCATATTCTTTGGACACAATAATAGTTGATGACTAGTTTTGCTTTTTTTATGTTCTAAAAGGTAAGGGATGCAACAGTTGTCATTACAGTGCAACCTCCCTACAACAGCCAACAGCTGGATGACTGGAAATTGACTGTTGTCCAGAGGTGGCTGTTGCTCAGAGGGATAATTTTGCAGTTATATATATGATCAGCTCTGTTTTTGTTTTGTGGGTTTATGCTTTTGGTACTAAACATTCAGAAAAAGCTTTTATATAAAAGTGAGAGTGTGTCTGGATTTTTTCATTAATTAAATTTTGATGTTAAAGTCAGACCAAGGAATGGATAAATCATAAAGACATTGGTAATTTTCCGAAAATTGCTTTATGGAAAGCTTTTCCGGTCAAAATTTTGACAGGAGGTTAGTGTATTCCTTGGCCGTTTGAGAGGTTTTCTGTCAATTCGGGATAAAAAATAGTGGCTGTTGGCCGGAGTTTGGAGGTGGCTGTTGGTGGAAGGTAAAACATATAGAAAAACCAATGGGGGGAATTCAAATTGGCTGTTCAAAGGAGGTGGCTGTTGGGGGGAGGTGACCGTTAGTGGAGGTTACACTGTAGATTGTTATGGTGTTAGTACAAAAATGTACTTTTAGTTAAGAGGATATGTCATGAACATTCATTTTGTTTATATTTGTATGTATTTTCTTAATTTGTTAATGGTTACACATTGGCAGAGGTTATACATTGGCTGAGGTTTTACATTGGCAGAGATTTTACATTGACTGAGGTTTTACATTGACAGATTGCCAAAGTTACACTGCTGGTCAGGGGTCAGGTATGGTATCAGGAGAAATGCATCCAGGTACTACACTGTTGTACCTGATATCAGGGGCAGAGTTCAGACAGAATGGTACAATTGTTGGCTTCTCATACACATCTGAGGCTACAGGCACAATCACTGTACAGGTATAATATAAATAAGGACATTTCACTCGATTGCTGTTATACACTGTAGTAATCAGAATAATAAAACAATGTTATAACACAAATATACTGCACACTTGTAATACAATACATGCTCCAGTCATCCAACATTAGTCCTGTGTCAATAATTATCTTTTTCAACATTTCAGGTATACAGACCATACTGTTCTAATGTTGGGGAGATATTTTGTGGAAAGTCTTACTCGTGCATCTCTGTGAATGACTCGTGCTATCATCAGGCTGTAGGAGAGCATTGGAAACACCGCTGTGGACCAGATGCCATATACAGTATAGCAAGAAGGCAATGTGTATACAGAACTACTGGACAAATGGTGGTAAACTCTACAAACAGAGCACAGTTTGGAAGTTTTGAGCTAGTTGGGGAGCTCTCATTAGTGATCACTTCAATAGGTCGTAGATTTTATCAGGTATGAGTGAAGAAATTTGCATTCCTTAGTAGTTAGATTAAAGCAATAGATTTAGTTATAAGTTACAAATTGACCTACAAAGCTTTCTTCTTGTACTGACAGTTGAAACCTTTTTATAAGTTACTTTCTTCTGAATAGAACTTGAGCGCACTAACCGAGGCAGGGAGAGTCAATGCTCATCATGGTATTAGGTATTTTGATATTAGAAGACGACAATCAATGTACATAGCACTAATTTGTTATTGCAGGTCAAAGGGATGTTGTGTTTCACAAGATTCTTCCTGTACCTCTTTATTTCATGTTGAAAAGCAGTCACAGTATTTGTTTTACATTATTTGTCACAGGTTCCAGACAGTGATGTATTGAGTGTGCTCCCTGGAGATTTCCTTGCTGTGAAGGAAGATTCTGCTAGACTCCAGCTTGTCAATACAGCATCATCTGCTTACGAGTATTACTTCAATGTGGACTCAGACCCGGCATGGCCTAGCAGGTCTACCAGCAGTTACAATCTGATGTTTACTAGCTCTGATCCCAAACTTACTGCCGCTCATGCAATACGCGCATATGTTGTAAGGCCGGTACGCATGAAGTTCAGGCACATGTATATAGAACTACAGTCTGTTACACATAATATATCAGTGTCTACAACAAACAACATCTCCTCTCTGATTGCTACCAGTAGTATAGATGTGCAAATGTCTGTTGAAAATGTCACTATACTTAGCAACTATACGACAGGTAAAGACTTCTCTTTCATTCTAGCTGTATTCATCATTACAAGATTAATATGTGAACTCAATGGCAGTATTGTTTTCTGTTTATTATGGTTTGTTTACATGATTTTGAATGTTAACACGTAAAATAGCTCAGATTTGAGTATACATCAGTCATATGTGTGTTTAATGCAAACATATATTTTGATGATCTTAATGCTAAATAAATGGGTTGATTTTGTGTTGATACATTGTTCTAGCGATGACTAATGCCTCGGTACTGCTGATGTTGGCACCACACCCTGGCTCAGATGTCATGTACTTCTGGGACTTTGATGATGGCAACTTTAGCATTGGCACCAATAAGAGTGTAGAACATGTGTGGACTTCAGCTGGCATATATAACATCACAGTGCTTGGGTATAACAACTTTAGCTCAAGCTCAGCATATGTAAGTGGCCTTTCTACAGTTACATAATGGTCCGATACAAGTTCTTACAACTCAGCTTAGTCACGCTCAAGACTCACTGCAGATGGAATCACCCTGAAAGAGAGGCAATGTGGAATTAAATGTGTCTTGCTTAAGGGCACTACCACAACTTGGGCACTGGTGGGGATCGAACCCAGGACCGTGTGTATTTGTTATCCACAAATAGATTGTTACAAATCATTGAAATACTTATTAAAATTCATTTATTCATCCCTACAGATTTATAGTAAGTAGACTTTTTGATGTGTTGGTTAGAAATATGCTTGTAAATTGTAACTATGGTAACACTGTACTTTTGGTTAGAGAACTTATTAATAAATGTCAGCCTTGTAATAGTTAAGAATTACTTTACGAATGTTACACCAGTATAAGATATCACCATTAAGTATTACCATTAGTGCTCACAGTTACACCAGTCCTGTGAACAAAAGGTCTTAGTTGACAGGTTGTCTGTATTTACCTGTATGTGCTTTCTCCAAGCTAGTTAGTCATAATAGGGTGGCTTTTTATTAAAGGTTTTTGACACAGGTGTGACTGTGCATTATTGCAGACTAAAGTATATTTTTGCCTATCAAGTTTTGTCGTGGTCGTGCTAGCAGGACTGCAAATCTATTACTGGGGTACTCATTAAATTATAATGTTATGTAAGGGACAGTCCTTTTTTCAAAAGCAGAGAATCACAAAATGGATCTAAATTTAAGTTATGTATGTTTTGTTATATTTGAGTTCAGAAATATTGATTTATTTGTACCTTGTACACTGAAATATAATAAGCAGTAGGTAGATTTAACATACTGCTGGCAGTTCAACTTTGCTTGTTTGACAAATAAACATTGTTCAATGAAGCAAACTTGGACCATTATTTGGTCTAGAATAACATATGAAACAATTGTAAGTTTTCTTCCTCTAATATATTGAACAAATTATCAGAAAGGAAGGCTAGAACATAGTGCATGTGTACATTACCTTTAACACACTGAAACTTTGCTTCTTCAAGATTTGATAATTTGACTTTTCATAACCCCTGTAAAATGAAGTTTACAAGGGAGTGTACTGAAGTCAGCTTGTCAGTATGTGTCCATGATTTTGTGTGTGTCCATCCATGCGCAAGCGTGTGTATGCATCTGAGATCACTACTTAATTGAAGACTTTCAAATCTGTGATCACACTCAGCTATAGAAGTATAAGGAATAAAATTCCAACAGGAATGCTTCATACACAGTCTGTCAGGGTTGTTTTTCAAGGTCATACATTGCTTCTAATTATTTGTTTCCAGATGATACTGATAGTTCAAGATGAGATAAGAAACCTTACGGCTGAGGCTGAAAACATAGCTGCTGCAAGATACACACCTTTCTACATTACATGGAACATAACACAAGGTATGTGTTAGGTGCACAGCTTTCTTAGATACACACATTTAATTGTTTCATGGAAAATAATACAACATAGTGCTTAAAGATACACAAAGAGATAGTGGACGTGATGTACAGATTAATGTATGGTGCAGATATGCACATTTTGATTGTCCTTAATTTTTGTATCATGCTTCCTACCTCAGGAGAAAACATATAGTTTCCTCTTGAGGTCTGTCTGTCTGTCTGTCTGTTGAAATAATTAGGTACCTTTCTGGCTGTGAGGGTAACAGGTAATAGTAAATTCTTTTTGATGTTGTTTATTCTCTTTTTTATTTATTTGGTGTTTTGGGTTTGTGTGACTAAAAAGAATGATAGAGAGAACATAGATGAAGCTACATGAATCCAGAATATAGAATGTCCATCTGTCAGCTTTATCATGTACATATATTTCTAAACTGCCTACTGAATTTAATTCAAATTTGGTAGGAAGCATCACTTAATATGAGCCTAGACTAAACCCCTCTCTGGATTTTGATGAAACTAGGCAGAAAGCATCATAATGAAGTCTAATAGTCCATATGATGTTGTAGTTTGTGGTCTTGTAACATCAAAAGTCATCAAAGGCCAAGGAGGTCACGAGACCATTTAATAAATAATCTTACCATGCTTCATCTGGTAAACCCATTTGTGGATTTTGATTAGATTTAGCAGTAAGCACCAGTAGGAATTGCTTATATTTTGCTATATTGTCATTATAAAGTCTTGCTTGTGCTTCGCCTCCTAAAGCACTTGCTGGATTTTGATGAGATTTGACAGGAGCATCAGTATGATGTCTTGTTATGCATACAATTACAATAATAGGTCACTAGGTCAGTCGAAGGTCAAGGTCACAGGGACCTGTCAATATACGTTCATGATTTCTTTCTTCTTCATAAATGTTCCTGCTTCACTGATTGCAATTTCTGTTTAAGTCAATTCTGGTTTGAAGCAGTTGAACATATTTTTTTTTCAGTTTTCTGCCAACATAGACATACTTGTAAATTTTGCATGCAAGCTACTATCATGAGCATATCTCAGTAACCACTTGTGAAATTGACTAGAAACTTTACTAAAGTATTCAGTGGTATTAGACACGCAAGTTACATAGCTCTTGACTGAATTTAATGCAAATTATGGCCCTTGATGGACTTATAAATTTTGGTTAAAGTTTTGCATGCAAGCTACTATCATGGACATATCTCAGTAGCCAGTGATTGGATTGATTTTAAACTTCATTAAAGTCTTCAGGAATAACTGATTATCAATTCAGAAAACTATGTACTGACGTATTTGACATATTTTGCATATTAAGGGGGGTCACTGCTGAAATTCAAAATAACAAGAAATTTTATTGACCCTGTTTTTTATGGAGACTAACATTTTGCTAGTTAATTTCTGGAAAAATAATGATGGGTCAATGACTTAACTTTTTCGCAATATTAATATTTAGTGATACACTATCAGATCAAGGTGCTTAATGCAGAATTAGCTAAAATTTTGGTATTATAAACGCTTATGTATGTGGTGTATGTTTCAGAATGGATATCACTTTCTAATCTTTTCTTATATAGTAAATTATACTTTAGGATGAAAATTAGAGATAGTGGTATTTCTATCATCATCTGAATAAATATTACGCTCCTTATTATTACCCCACCCACTTTACTAAAATTCATTTTTTCAATTTTTGATAAATGAATATTTCATGATAAAAGGAGAAACAAGCTTTTTCAGATATTTTGTCTGCAGTTTGATTAAAGCCTTTGTTTTAGAATGCAAAAATAAAAAATGGGGGTCAATGTGCATATAAAGAAAGAAATTCAATAAAAACTGACAAAAAATGTGCTTTTTAGATTTCGGGGAGCTTTGAGATATGACGGCATATGTCTGTAACAAAAGAACTGTAAAAAGAAACTACTTATTAATAACTTTTATATCCTAACAATTCTTCTTATAATACAGTTTGAATTATGTAAATATCTTAAATGGTTTTTAGAGAAATGACTATTTTTGTACCCGTATCCCCCATTTCTGGCATAAGACAAAATTTGTCAATTTAGTCACCAAATGTGAGGTCAAAATATTTTTCTCAAAAATGTTCAATTTTTTACGCTAAAAATATTCCTATTGTGCCTAAGTTCACTACTACCTAATCTTTTCCAGTTAACTCATCATTTTTGAAATACAACAAATGTAAATTTCCGGAAGTGCACAAATCCAAAACCTCACCAGTGACCCCCCTTAACACAGACATATCAGTCTTGATACTTATATGAATGTAATTTGAGCAATTTTAATTTTTTTTATAGAAATGTTTTAAATGTACTAGCAAGATGTTTTGAATAGTCAAGCATGTGTCAGTGTAACTGCTCTTGGTTTTATTCGGCATGTACGATATATTTTCATGCTGCAGGCAGTGATGTGAATTACCTTGTTGACATGGGAGATGGAACTATCTACAATTTCACCTATGGATATTCAGACATGAATGACACAGAAGCAAACTGTACTGAAGGAAAATTCACTTCTTACTGCGGCTCAGTTCAAGGTGGGTTCTCAGGGAAAACGTATAATTCTATAAAAACCTGATTTTACAAAAAAATGTGTTAGATACATTACAATTAGACACCCAATGAAAACTGTACTACACAAAAAGGCTGAATAACAAACAGATTAAAAGTTTCTAAGTAAACATTGGTATGCCTTTCATAGTTGTTCTAAAACAGAATCTGAAAAGTGACCTAAAAATAAACCCCAATTGAAATCTGTCTTACCCACATTGTGAGTCAACAATGGGTGCTTTTAGTTATCTTAATAATATTTGTTTTCATTTGAATAAAATATCTTGTGAAGACATATTGAATTTTCTACTTTCTGTGCTTTTTACAGGGTACACAGGTTATTTATGGCACAACTTCACTGAAACAGGAGTGTTTGATATTGAGATAGTTGCATATAACCTCATCTCAGTCCTTAATGTGACCTTGACATTACCTGTACAGATAGTGATTGAAAACTTCACCATACATGATGTAGATCCTATACCATACGGACAAGTGAATACAGCAATGACCCTAAGTGTTGATGCAGGCTCAGACATGAATGTCACAGTGACGTTTGGCAACACATCGCTCGACACTGCATACATTCTTGACAGTGGAGCAGGCGAAGCTGTAATACTTGACTACAATTACCATGGTTACGGCTACTACAACGTCTTTGGCAATGTCAGTAACCTAGTGAGCGAAGAACAGAACTTTACAACAGGTGTATGGGTTGACTATCTCATCACTAATTTAACTGTAATGATTGACAGACTGTATGTGCCAGTGCATGAGGCTACTACAATAAGCATTGAGATGTCTTGGTGCTCAAGATTTAACACTACTGTCAGTTACGGTGATGGTACACTCAGTGTTACATATTACAATGAGCTGTTACTTTCACCTGAAATTGTAACAAGCAATCACTCATACGCTCTACCTGGAACATACAGTGTTTTTGCAGAAATTGATAACCCAGTAGACTACTTTAACGATACCTATACAATAGTAGTACAGTATCCAGTGAGGAACCTTGAGTCTACCTCAACCACTCCACATGTGTTACAACATGGATCTTCTGTTCAAGTCCCATTCAATTTAACCTTTTTAGGTGGTGTAGAACCTGCATCAGATGCAATATTAACAGTTGACTTTCAAGATGGCACACAGACAGTTGATACATTTAATGTCACAGATCCAGATCCTATAATATTTGCGATGTGGCATACATATAGTTGTGCAGGAACCTATAATGTATCACTCAATGTCTCTAACCTTGTCAGCTGGATCACCCTGTTTGAGGTAGTGGATGTAGATGAGACAATCTATGGACTACAGCTTACGTCTGACCCTGTGTATGTGATAGCCAATCAGCATGCAAATATTCTGGCAGAAATGTCAGGTGGCAGTAGGGCCCTGTGCACGTTCACTTTTCAGGATGGCACTCCTGATCATACAGACAGCTGCTCAAGGTCCCAGCCAGCTTCTGTAAACCATACATTTGTTACTCCAGGCGTCTACAATATTTACCTTTTTGCAAACAATTCTGTAAATTATCAATCTACGGTTTCAACAACGGGACCAATAATTGTTCAGAGACCAGTACTTGGATTTAGTACTGTCAGCCTAACCAAGGTCAGCTATATTGGACCACCGTTCACCATTGATTATCTAGTTACACATTCATTTGAAGTTAGATTTGACAACAGATTACTGTTGCCTACAAACGCATCTTACCAGATAGATTATGGGGATGGGATTGTTACAGCTGTTGAACTGTTACCAAGCACAGCTCTAGTTGTAAATCATGTACCTAACCAAGATCTAATGCTCAGTTTTGATCATACATACACCAGGGGAGGTAACTATTCAGTGGATGTAAAAATCTGGAATCTTGTAAGTCTTGAGACATTTTCTGACACCTTAGACATTTATGAAATTATTTCCAACCTACAGGTAACAGTATATGACTTTGATAATGTAAATAACATTAAAAAGTTAGGAGGTGGTACGTTAAATGACTATTTTGCGCAAGAACATCGTGTTTGGTTCCAGGCATCATATGATCGTGGAAGTCACATGACATTTAACTGGATATATGATGACACAACTAGTGACAGTATATACTATGAGGATTATGCTTTGCATAAATATGACAGTATTGGCTCCTACTATGTACAACTGTATGCTTCAAACATTATTGGAAGTGCCAATGTGAATGTTTCAGTACATATTCACAAGGGTTGTTATGACATTGCCATATCAGCCAACACTCCTAGACCGAAGAACACAACGTTTGATTTCCCAGTGTACCCAGGTAATATTGCAACAGATGGCTGTTATATGGTAGACTTTCAGGAGGATACTGCAGTGCCAAGCAGATATCAGTTCTTTGGTGACTACAGCTACTGTTCCTCTATCCCCGAATGGGCTGCACTTCTAGATGCAAATGTTGGACATTTCATTCATTTAACATCCTCTGATTGGGAAAACCGAAAAATTTCAGCAAGTACTACAACAAGCTCAACAACAAGTACAACAACAACAAGTACAACAACACAAAGTACAACAACAGGAAGTATAACAACAGGAAGTATAGCAACACAAAGTACAACAACAGGAAGTACAACAACACAAAGTACAACAACAGGAAGTACAACAACACAAAGTACAACAACAGCTGCAACAACAACTTCAACAACACTTTCCAGTACAACAACAACTTTAGCACCCTCAACAACAACAGCATCAACAGAGTCTCTTGCAAAATGGAATGAAACCATTAGGACTATTTATATGGTTCCTGGACTGTATGTTACACAATTGACGTGTAAAAATCGAGTATCAGAGGAGTCTACCTCATGGACAACAGGGGTCACGAAAGGTCCCTGCTGGTGGCCCTATGTGAATCTCACTACACCAAACAAGTGTGAGCCACCATTCTGTGACACTGTATACACTGACATGAGAACATCGTATCGTTCTGAGAAACTTATTGTATACTCAGATGTGAAAATTAATTGCACAGCAACAAAGATAGCATACTACTGGTGGAGAGTTTTCAAGCAAAATGAATGGGGAAATGAGACAGAAATAACAGATTTGAAAGATGCTGACGTCTTTTCTATAGGTGCCAGAAACTTGATTCTCGATGGTAATACTTTAGAATATGGGTTTTACCGTTTCTGGTTGAACGTGAGTATGGATCAGTTAATGGGTATGTATACCATTGACACTATCTATCTTAGAATCATTGCAACGCCATTAGTAAGCGGAATAGCAGGTGGTGAATTTGTGATGCGACGCTGGGGAGACCTGATTCCTATGGAGATTGATGGTGGTTCACTTTCGTATGACCCTGACATGGAGGATCCAAATGATAAGACTGGTATGGAGTTTATATGGCTGTGCCGAAGGCTGTGTGAGGGATGGCCAGAAAAGTACGATGCAGAATTTAATGTCAAAAGGAGGATGCCACCAAACAATTGTACATATCAGGATCCCACAGACAGAGGCTGCAACAAGATAGACAAGTTTGACTCTTCAGGTGATTGTAGATTTAATGTTACACTGTTTAAATTGGAGGAATGTGTCCACTTACAATTTGTTTTTCATAGGAAAGGTGAATAAACCATTTAGAAAACAGTTTAGATTACAACTGAATTGCTTATTACTAGTGCTTCACACAGTGTAGAAATAACTGCCTCCAGTCCAGTAATTGCTAAGTAATTTGACAAAGTTAGAACACTTGTAACATAAACAGCTCGAGCTTTTTTGTTATAATAAATTGATTTCTATTTGCATTTTTGTATTTATGCAATTGTTGATTGAACCATAATAACAGTTTGCTCCCATTTTGACTCTTGTCAGTGCATTGCTGTGTTTCTTGTTTCCTGATGTAAAATTTTTGAACCCTATATATAACAGGTGAATACATGTAAAATGTGGGCACAGAATTTTTTGATATTTAATTAACTGCAATTTGTGAATACTTCATATGTTTTAAAAAAACGGGTTACTGGTATGCTAGATTTTCATTAGGTCTAAAATTTGTGCATTAAATCACTGAAACAACCACTATTAGTGCCCATGTATGTAGTACATGTAGTGGTTTCAGTTATATGGCCGATTAATCTTACATAACTTTTGATAGTAATATAATTATCTATGTAGCAGTATTCATAAGTAAAACCAGACAAATTTAATAACATGTGTGCATGTATTTGATGTAGGACGTGTTCAAAATGCTTCGGGTCCTATCCTTGAGATGATGACAGGAGAGATGTATGAGTCAGACTCTGTTGAGATACGTCTCGTTGTTAGAAAAGATGGCAGAGTTGCAGACGCTTATATAGAAGTGTATATTTCTGCTGGTGACCCACCAATTTTTGGCATCCAGTATGTATGAATTTAATTGTTTTTATGTCCCAGAAGGGTGGCATATTAAAATCGCACCGTCTGTCTGTTCATTTGTCCGTCTGTGCATCCGCCCTTACATTTTTCCGTGTCTGGGCTGTAACTTTGTCATGCATTGAAGGATTTTGAAATTACTTCGCACAAATGTTCAGCACATCAAGACGATGTGTCGGGTGCAAGACCCACGTCCCTACCTCAAAGGTCAAGGTCACACTTAGAGTTTGAAAATAATGGAATCCTGTAAACATTGTATATGCACACATTTATGTCTGGACTGTAACTTTGTCATGTATTGAAGGATTTTAAAATACACAAATGTTAAGCACATCAAGACGATGTGTCACCTGCAAGAGCCACGTCCCTACCTCAAAGGTCAAGGTCACACTTAGAGTTAAAAAAAGTAAAAATTGACCCCGCCCAGGGGTCACTTGGTTTTATAAAGGCTTATAAATATTTTAGGAAAGACTTTAAAAATCTTCTTCTCTGAAACTACAAGGTCTAGAGCTTAGATATTTAGCATGTAT